>CATIWQ010131849.1:0-21569 GCA_949673415.1 Euphorbia schlechtendalii | reverse complement strand
TTACTTTAAATGTATATAATAAATATATATTTTTAACATAATAATTATTATTTCGGGCCGGACGGGCCGGGCTTGGGTTTTATTATTAAAACCAAGCCCGACATATATTTTACTCGGGCCGCTTCGGGTTCGGGCCGGGTCGGGCCTAATCACCAATCACCTTATCTAAGCCCATCCCATGAAAAGTGGGCATGGACGGGTTCCGCGGATCGACGGACTCGTGCCCAGGTCTAGTTCCTAACTTATAATTTCATCAATATTTAATTATTTTCTTAATTAATATAAAGGTAAATAAGAAAAACTTCTGAAAGTTCATTAATAATTTGAGATTTAGAAAAAGGAGTAATAATTGAAAAAGTGATGAAATCTATATTTTGTACAAGTTAACTTTGTTATGGAATTAATTGGCACGTGAACTTTTATTTATGGACAATCTAACCCCTAAATAACTTGGTAAGTATGATAGATGTTTCCCAAAACTTTAATAATTTCGGTAAAAGTTGGTGGAATAAGATCTAACATCTTTTCATCTATCAAATATGCAAATTAACAAGACATAAACCGAATTACCTTCCTACCCATCACTATATGAATTGAGAGAAGAGTTCAAAGCTGTTGGGAAACTAAGGTTCAAACAATTACTAAATTAGATCAATCTGAAAAATTGATAAAGAGATGTATAAGTCAATTATTAAAGACCAATCATGTGGTATGGTTTTGGGAATTTGCCTTCATTCACGTAAATAATCTTACATTGGTCAGTCATTGTCGTTCTGTTTAAGTTTGTTTTATATCTTTCTCCAGAAGCATTTGTCGTATACAAACATGGGATTATGTGAATATTTCTTTGGCCCGTGAACTGGGAAGTTGCTTTCAGCTGTGTTTAGCCAAAAAAAAAAGTCATTTATTTGCAATTTTTTTAGTTTTTCATCTTTTATTTGTTCATCAGTGTGGCCTCAACTCAAGGGCATTCAGTTTGACTCAAGTGTAATTTGAGTTTCTACTATCAGAATACTAAAAATTGGATCAGAATTTTATGTATGTACCAATAAAATCCATATAATTTCATCAAATAAGAAAAAGATTATCATATATTAAATCGAATTTAATTAAAAATGATAGATATCTTGTACAAGATAACTTAAAAAAATCAACCCAATAAATACTCAACAAGGGTAGCAATAATCCTTTAGCATGTCAAAAGCACCCAATTTTTTAGCCCGCCCCCCCCCCCCCCCAAAACACAAATGATTGGAGCTATATATAAAGTGGCAAAATGCCACCTCAAATCGAAGTACAATTAACAAGCCATAACGGAAACAAATGATATATATCACACCAAACTAAAACTCAAACTGGAAGGGAGAAAATATTTCAAAGATTAAGGACACTGGAATCCAGCAGGAACACCATTTCCACAGTAGTTCAAGAGCAAGCTCAAAGAGATAGGAATATTAAGATTGAGACCCAAAATGTTAGCCTTAAGGGCAGTGCAAAGGCAGACAGCAGCTTCAAGATCAACAAGGTTTTCAAGGAGAGGGCAGCAAGGTGTCTTTGGTGGTGTACCGATGACTAGGTGAAGTAAATCGTTTAGCAAGTTAGCACATACACCTAGCTTTAGTGTGTCAATAGGGCAAGTTTTTTTCGCAGGTGATGGCGGTTTTGGTTTTGGTTTTGGTGATGGTGGGCAGGGGACATTATGGGTTGAGCTAACCAAAGTAAGGAAAAGAAGATTAAGGGTGAGAAGAAGGGCAATGCTTGCTACTGACTGGGAAGCCATTTTTGGATCAAAGCTTAAAGAAAGAAAGAGAAGATAGTTAGTTGTGCTTGTAGTGAAGTAGGATAAGTGTTTATATAGATGGAGATTGTTGCTTATTTGCTTGGTTTAATGGTTTGATAAAACAACCATGTGAGTAAGCACACAGGAATTTAAACGGAAACAGCTGGAAATAAGCACTTGGGGGATTAGTATATTCCATTTCATTTGGAATGTTGTGCGTTTAAGTCGGCATTCATCCTACGAGGCTAACAAGCATTCTTATTCCTATTTGTTTTAATAGGCTGTCCATCCTATTTCACACTTTCACCACGACAGGACTATTCTACTTTCTCATTTTGATTTTTTCTATAATTGGGTGTATTATTGAAAATAAATGCTAGTTTGTAAGCTTTATAGGCATCGGACATTTCTTGAAACCAATTATTTATCTAATTTCAACATTATAAAAAATATACTGTTTACAGCACTTCAAATACACAATTCCAGGTTCCACTTCATCAGATACAGAACTTCCCAATTGGTGTAGCATTTTGCACACCAATCAAATGTGGACTGCGAGCATTCAACTCAGCCTTTTAAAAACATTAAATAAATACAATTTGTCAATGACTTCAATTTATAGCAGCTATAGCTAAGGTGTTAGGCCCTGTTCTCTTGAACTTTCATAAATTGAAATGATAAACTGAACTGAACTTATATCAGGGTAAATTTATAACTATGCAGAGTTGAACTAAACTGATTTAATTTTAAGTCCAAGAGAACAAGGCCTTATAGTAGCACACAGTTAGAGGCTCAGGTTTGTCTCAATCGGTTAGCTGCGCAGTGATGGCAAAACAACGGTTCATTTTTCTAGGGAAACACATGATAAACGTACCTAGTTTTGCCTCTGGGTATAACTTCACGAAAAACAAGAGCTAAGCATAAAACAAAAAACAAGGATGCCAAGGAAAAAGATAAGGACAAAAAAGAAAAAAAGGAGGTGAAGAAAACCGTGAATATAACGCTGTGAGGTTTCAAAAGAATGACTACAGGGTGATGTCCAACCCAAGTCTCATTATTATTAATGCGCCCAAAGTGACGGACGAGCTGCAAGAGATCAAATAATAATTCTCATTTTCTGCTACAAAAAGGAAAGGGCACAAGTTCCCTGCAACTTTTCCCCATTTAAACCCTTCTTCCCTGTTATGATAACCAATCCTTGTGTATTAAAGAAATCCATATACTAACTTGAGAAGCTCTGTCAATGATTAAATTCTTTGAATTTCTCAACCAAAGAAGAATCAAAGGGAGAATTCGAATGGAGGACTTACAGTCATGGATTTCCAGTATTATCAAGCTTCATTTATGGCCTTTTTATGTCAGTTTCAAAAAAAAAATGTATCCTTCACTGTTTCTGTCACTGCAATATCCCTGATTTTCTGCATGTTTGAAGAGAAAATCAGAAAGCAAGCTGCAGTCAATATTGATAACAGGGGCTTCATATAATGTTGTTTTGTATGAAAGAACTCTATATCGCCTTCTAATGGAATGATTATACAATGCCTTGCAGTTTCATAATGCCATCAGAGAAACATTGCAGTGGTACTTGAAGAAATTACAAGGTGAAGTTCACTTACCAAGGCTTTTTGCCTCTTTCCAAGAGAATTTCAACTACATGAAGAAAAACTATAAACTATATAGTATTAGGAGCAAGACTGCAATGCAAGACAATAAATCTCCACTTCTCTAGATAGAAATGAAAGGAAATTCGAAATGGTCACCTTAAGCTGTGAGTTTGCTTCAGCATATATATGCTGACATGTCACTGATAGCAGGATCGACCTTATCTTGTGAGAGCTTTCCTCTCATGTATCTGCAGCTAAATAATATCACTAAGAGTTTAAGAGTAGGCATTTTATTGAAGTTACTCGTCACTCTGTTACCCCAACGTGTATTTCTGTGTTTAGCTCCTAGCAAATTTTTTTTATCAATATATCATGCTTGTCTACTAAAAATTTAGCAACAATTTATAAAAACTAAAAAGAGATTGAGCATGCATATGCATAAAGCTTGATCAAGTAGAAAGAGACATCTGTGTCACGATGTTGAGGAATCAAAAGAGATCCACCACCTTTTCGAACTCTATCGAAATCAGATACGCAGAATCTTACTAGTAGAGAAAACTGAGTTCCTTTTGACTTCTATGCATGCGAGAAACTGGAAGCGATTTTGGAAGCTATATGTCATTGGAACTGTTACGTTTCGTTTCAACCAAGTTAATTATAGTTAAATAACCCTAACAGTTATTCAAATAGCAAGCAGACCAAAGAAATAGACCTTAGCTGTACGAATAGCCTCAGTTCCCTCCCGCTACCGATCCTTGATAGATTGTACTTGCAGCTCCATCACCTTCAATGCTGTATCCACCGCTGAAAAAGCAACGATTGCTGTATCCACCGCTGAAAAAGCAATGATTCTTATCCCAAAAATACATTGCGCAGTTAGGAATAGAAAAAGAGAAACACAGTTGATAACGCAACGTCTAAGTACAAATAAACACAAATTCAGGAGCACTCACTGATTCTGCAGATGACGAGTTTTTGAAGCTCGGCGATTCGAGTGTGAAAGAAGAAATCATAGAATCGAGCGACGAACTAGCCTGATTCAGAGCCATCGACTCTCTCTATCCTTCAAGTTGGTAATCCTTTTTGTACCAACGATCAAATTCAAAAAAATGGTTCCAAATCCAAATTCAGCAAGTATAATGGGAAATTGGGATATCGTGATTACAGAAAAATAAATACTTCAATCAAAACTGCAAAAACGCGAGTAGGGACGCCGTTTTATCTCTTTGCGTGTCATGGGTCATAGGCTCACTGAATTCACAAACTCGGGTCCATCGGCCCATTGGATAATTTTTGGGTGTAATGCCTTAATAATTGATAAAATTTTCTTTTAATCCGAAATATAGGCCAGTTTATCTATTTAAAGCGAGCTTGACATTATTTTTTTTAAATTGCTTTTTGCCAACAAAAAATAAGGAGACAACAATATAAAACTCGACCTTATAAATGTTTAATTTAACACCAATAACTTAATGACATGTTTTTGGAGGTGGATGAATATAAAACTAAAAAATGAGAAGTGGAAACCAGTTGGAGTGCAAATTTCAAAATATATGCTGCATAGAAGAGTTATTTTATTAGGAACACTTTTTAAATGTTTGTTTTAGCAAATGCATCATAAGGTTTTAATAGTTTGTTGGGATTTTAAATGAAGTAGAGTGTAATCTGCTAAGATATTTGATAAATGCAACTTTAGGAGACACCCTGGGAATCGATGCATCCAAATGTTTCTTTGCTAGATCCCAAACTTGTCTCTATGCTCCCTCTTTGTATTTGACCATGTCTCAGATTTACATTTTTTTTCTTTACAGTTTTTAAAACTAGCTATTAATCAAAGACTTTTAGTATGTTAAGAGATTGTAAAAAATATACTGGATAAGGTCAGCATAACATGCAAGTAATCTCATATTTTAATTGAATGGTTTGATTGGGTTACCTGATAAATTTCAATTAATCTTTGATATTTTAAATTCAAATTTCATTAATTATGCATTCTATGATTGAAATTAGCCAAGCATGCATGTAATCCAAGTTCAAAAGTTGTTAAACTGATTTTTTAAAAATTGATTGAACCATGGATAACCACAAATACGTAGTAAAATCATTGTAAATTTATGTTCCAAGTATCCAGCCTGCCTTCCATGTGAAAGAGTGCTGCTCAACCAGTCATAAAATTATATATGTTCTTTATAACTGACTTAACTATTAAGGGAGTTGGAATTCAACCGCCATCACTGTTCACATAATGCTTTTGATTCGCTCTATTACAGTCTAGTTTGGGATCGCAATTAAATGTATTTATCTTGAAATTGAAGTTCAAATTCTAAGGGGGGGAAGAGAACATGATGGTTCATTTTGAAGAGGATGAAATGACAGAAACATGTGGGAGAGGTCTGGTCAATAGGGTATTGAAGAATAGATTACGAAGTGTGGAGAGTGGTGTTTAACTGTCGCTCGTATCTGTTACTATTACTACCTATCCCACTCCCACTCTTCTCTTCTCTTATATGTCCTTTCTCTATCCCTCCAAAATTTCATTTAACATCTCTTAATTTTTTTTATTTAGAATTATTACTTACAAGCCAAATAGCCAATAAGGGTTAGTACAGAGTTGGGGTTCATTTCCTCAATTTATCAAAAGTTAGCCATAATTTGATAGACGTAGGCGAACATACTTTATCTAAAGTTTTATCAATTGAAAGAAAGACTTGTGAGTTCTGATCTACTAATAACTAATAGTTGGAGTGAAACAAAATGTCCAAAGATTTCGAATTTCAACCTGGCTCATCAAATAATTTATTATTATTCGGTGTAAAAATATGCAAGTACTTTCTCATGAAGATTACTATGAATGGTAAAAGATTTCAATGTAAAGTCATTTTGAGTTTAATTAAAGGGCATATATTTGCAAACTTGAAAGGCCAAACATTTTTTTTGATCAAACAAGGCCAAACTTAATTTCAAGTTGAATACATAGACTTCTAGAAAATTCTTATATGATGAGAAACAAAGGGAAAATTTATATAGAAAAGAAAAGAAAGAGATGAAAATGAAGATTACAACAAGTAACTAAAGAAAAGAATTGATAGTTATAGGTAGAATATTTCAGTTATGTGAAGGAGGATGTATTTTAGGTGGAGAATAGTCTAAATTGAAACCCGGATGCTTCTCTTGCGGCTGTTTGCTATGAGGCACTCTCCATGGTACTGAAACTACTGCTGACTCTTTTCTTCCGCTCTTTTCTGCCATTAATTTCTTCTTCAAAACATTAATATCTTCACTTGTAGTTTTTGGACTACTTTTTTGAGACACTGAGGTAACACTCCCCGCCTTTGATACACCAAATGCAAACCTTTTCTCCTCTTTCTGCACAAAACCCACAAACTCATTTTTAGGCACAATCACAACTCTAAAGAACAAAATACCCAACTCTAAATAAAACTGGAAATTCACTCACTTCTTAAAAATCCATATTTATACATGAAAAATTCGCTAAGAGCAACTCATACTTACATTATTAAGAATGTGGAGACTATCACCGGCTCGGCTATTGTAAATGGCAAGTAGTCTAGAATTACATGCATGTATAGAAATGGACAACAATAGAAGTAGAAGAAATGAAATATTGAATGACATTATTAAGGGGGAGATTAATATTGTGGCAACCAAAATTAGTTAGCAATGTTGATGTGGGGGGGAATGAGAGGCAGTTGATGAGATATAGAAGGATATTTGTAGCAAGGGCATTTATTACAAGTAAGCCAAGAGATTGAAGACTTTCTGTTTTTTTAAGAACATGCAAATGTATGGGTTTAGTCTTAACAAGATAATATTGGTTGGCTTTATTTTCTTCTGTCCCTCATGATTGAAATCCCAAGTGTGAAAAAGAGAAGCAGTGCTGACACTTGATCTCTAGTTATATAAGAGGAGGAGAGAAAGAGTCCAAGCTGTAGATTTTATTTCTCTATTTTTTTTATTTTAATACATATTCAGATCATTTAGTGTATTATGGATATCATCCACACTACAAGAAAATTCATATTCAGGATTTCTTAAAATGTCACAGTATTAAATTAATTTGTCAAAAATGTAAGAAATGTCATATTATATTCAGAGTTTAGTATATTTTAGGTATTGATAGTGTGTAAATTAATCATATATCTAATTTATAATCGTAAACAGCATCGTATGTATGTTGCAATATTGAATAAATTATTAGAATTTAAACTTTAAATATTTTGAATAAAAAACAAAATATTAAGAATTACATAATTTGATTTTATTTCATATCATGTCAGTGAAAATATTAATGAGTACAAAATATAAATCTCATTGAGGCTGACATAAAAAAATTGAAAAATAAAAAAGACCAGCTGATATTAAAAAAATAAAGAGGATGCGATTGTTTGGGGTTGTGTTTTTCTATTATTTCTTATATCTATACAGAACCAACATGCATGCACAAGGATTGAAAAAGTAAAAACTCAAAAATCAAAGAAAACCATATGCATCCACTTATGGTTAGTTTGAACCGAGAAACTTTTGATTTCTTGTCTTGGTATTGTACATTTTCACCCACTTGCATACTTTATGCTTCCTTGTTTCTTGCCCTTGCCCTATTCTTCTTGAAATTATAATTACCATCAAATTTTCTATCACTCTAGTTAAAGCCTTAGAAGAAAGTACAATAACTTTTTGCATATTTTATCAAAAATATACTAATGAATAAAAGGGAAATTGTGCATGTTAGCTAGTCATTTTGAAATTTCATTAGTATCTTCTATAAAAAAAAACAATCAATTTATGTATATTCAGTTTTTGATCGATCAAAATAGCTAATACTCTTTGACAAATTTAAATTACGAAAGAGCCTTACGATTTGCATTACGCATTGTTTTAAAAGTGTCCGCGTAGGCCCTGCTTAAACGCTAGTTTGAGGGTTGCCGTCCGACTATGCTTTTTACCTAAACCTTGACGATTAACGTCTAAGTCCACTTAGATCCCGATTCATTTTCGATCACACAACTAGCGCCTAATGTTTTTTAAAACACTGGCATTATGTCATGTATTTTTACCGGATACTTTTCTACAATTATAAATTTACACCGTCTTTGAAAAATATTAAAAAGGTAAATAACTGAAGTTGTCAAATAAATGAATTTCAAAGCGCTAGTAACACCCTTAACTAAACATAGGATTTTACGAATATGGGTGGAATTAACTAATTAGTAGGGTGGGTATAGGAATAGGGACAAAGGAAATAGAGGAGACAGGCACATGGATCCCTCTATTTTATGCTCGTTTCTAATGGAACACCTGAGAGTGTCCTAACCGTCATTACCGGCCATATCTTCCACGTGGCCATTTCTTGTGTCTCTTTAATTCACCTCGTACGTAGGACTGTTCTAATCCGCCATAAATTTACAAAAAATGGCTAAATTAAATACTACATGCGGATCAAACCCATCACAAAAGTGAATCGGTGACTCTAAATTTTATCATTTCATTTAAGTTACATATTTCTTTGGATGGTATATTTTTCATATTGGTTGTCCACTATGTTACCGAAGCTTTGCCCAACAAAAGAATTGCAAAAAAACTTGCTAGTTGTGTGAGTGTTGGTTTAATTGTAGTTAAATATGAAGAGATGGAGGCGTGACAAAGGTAGAGTTGAGGGTTAGTTGGGATTGGGAGTAAGCGTTGACTATCAACCCAAACTCAACTCACTCACTTTTTTTTGTTTTGTTAACCTCCTTTCCACCTCGGTTTAATACCTTCTTTGTCCTCACGACATGTTACCATATTCCACGCTTCTGAATCATTCATTCCAACGCCTTAATAAATTATTCACAAACTAATCGTATTTGTAGCTTCCATTTCCAATTCCGTTCTTACTATATGTCCGTTCAATTGCTAAAAAAGCCAATGAGTGAGAACCCAATGCCTAAAGGTTACAACTCATAACAAAATAGATTAAGGAAAAGACAACACACCAAAGACCCAACTTTGGGCTCATCTTCTGATATCGGGTTTAAAATGAAAACCTCGACTCAATTGAATTAATTAATAAATTCATGTCCCAAAACACTTCGTCCGACAAGATTCCGTTCTCCGAAATGAATTCTGTTCACTTGCAAAACAATGTTTGGCTAGAAGATCGATGTTAGCACTCCGACGATCAAGTTAATCTCTAGAAGAAAGTTAAGAGAGTAACAGATGAGAGTATTATGTAGGAAGATACCTAATATGAGAAATCGTAAAGATTTATACAGGGTTTTAGTGCACAAGTGGTAAGCGGGGCCTACCTGTCCATCCTTATCGGTTGATTGCTTGACATAAAAAAGACGTGTGTCCAATGAGAGGCCTGCCGTACAAGCTACCTCTGACGGAGCCCTCTTAGCGATTTGACATGGCCGAAGCCTGGGGATGGCACTAGTGACGTGGCGTCCTCTCCTCCTAGTGTATGGCTCCAACGATTCTTTTGGCTCTCTACACTTCACTGCCACTGCTTGCGTCACTTTGACATGGCCGATGCCTTCCACATTTTGAGCGACATGAGCCTTCTTCCTCCAAGCATTTAAGGCGATTAATTAGGATGGATCGGTCTAGATTAACTCACCATACAATAACAACTTGCATCCACGTTCTAGACACTCGCACATTTTGTTTATTGCACTGCAAAACATGTTGGAATTTAAATGTAATTGGATCGACTAGTATGATCAATGAGATCGTGACATTTCGTGACATTTCATCGAATAAACCGGGAGAGTGCGGAGTGCACACTTGTTCAGGTTCTGCTACGATTTGGGGGGTCTGGGGCCAGCGCCCTCGGTTGCGGGGTCCAAGGGGTGGTAGCCCCGGGCTGGGGTCGAGCATACGCATCCTTTGGAAAATTCATCAGAAAAATGAATTTTGGATCGAAACAGTGTGTCTGTTGTACACAACTGGAACTCGAAAAAATATGTCATTTTAGACATAGCTGCTACCCGAAACAGTTTGTTTATTGACATTTTGGATATTTATTTCACCAAAACGAAATTGGCAAAAAATATATAGAAAAAATCAGATTTTTTTTCACGACAAAATCGAATTCTCGTTCTTGACAAGATTTCTGATTTTATTCGATTGAAAGTTTGGTGAACCGACCAAATAAATTACAATCTGAAAACGTATTTGTGACTTCAGAAACATCCAAGGAATCCCCAAATTCCAACAAAACAAGAGTGTACTCTTAAGTGTAAACCATCGACCCAAGTTAGAGTCTTGAGATTGAGTTCCAAGTGGCCGGAACCGATAGTTATCAGATGCAAGGCAGAAACAACCTGAACTGATCATCAACATCAATGATGGCATTGAGGTCATTTTCCATTTTACTTTACAAATTATACTCTGCTGCCCATAAATATCCGATGTATTATCATTTTTTGTGTATTGTTTACTAATTAGTACAATGAATATATAGTTGGAGACTACAACATTAGTTTTATTTAATTGATTCATATTCACTTGCTTACTCTCTATGTTAATCATCTTAGTTAGGTAAAAAATGATAATGAAGCTTATTGATATTTGATCTTATGAACATTTTTGTGATCTTATGAACATTTTTGTGCTTTTAGATGATGTGATGATGAATGGGTAGACACAGAAATCCTGAAAAAACTGAGTGCTTGGAGAAGCCTGTTTTTGCAATATGGATTCACTTCAGTTCAGTAACTTTGCTGAATAACAAGCAGAGTGTTTAGTACAATGAATACCAGTGAGAGGGTTCCATGTTGAAAAGCAGCAGTCTTCTCTTGTTATCTGCTGGCAAAGGGAGGAACTTGTCAATGAGGTGTTATACTCAAAATAATTTGCTTAATTAGGTACATTAGTCTCTCATCTTTATGATTTGTAAATATTCAAGTATTCATGTTATTATTTTGCTCTCTTGTAAACTTACAAGTTAAAACAGGTAAACTGTCAAAATCAAATTTCCAATTGTTATCCAAGTAATGCTGAAATTTTCTGTATTTCAATGCTTTCATTTTTAGGAGTTAGTAGCGTAAGAAATGCTTTTATGGTCATGCAGCTTGTGGGGAGAATTTTTATTTTGGCATGCTCATTTGTTTAGCTTCCTTTAATGGAATGTCACGTATTATGGAAACAAAACCTTTCTTTTTTGCTGTTAATTGAATTCATATTGTTGACAATTTTACGGAATGATACATCTTTAATAAATTCATATTGTTGACAATTGACCATTTATTTGTTCCTTATTAAGCACCAAAATTATCTTATGACAATGTTTATCTTTTATTATACATATTAGCCACCAAATGTGAGTGAGGTGGTGGAGTCATAATAGCTTCATGAACAAAAAAAAGGTGCATAAACTAACAAATACTGGAAGCTATGACATAAATGTAATGGTGGCAGCTAACATGAGCTCTATTTTCATAGCAGTATGCAATGTTATGCCGCGATCCAATGATTTCTCAGCAAGCGGCTCATTGATGCTGATGCAGATCAAGCAGTGAAGCCAAATTGATATAGTGGTTAAGGAGGGACTAAGCATTCCATATGGCGCAGACCTCAAGAGATGCAAATCTTTTAGATGCTCCAACTCCCCATTGTGCTGCCAGTTGTTCTCCACAATGAGTAAGAAACCCAAACATCTTTCTTGTGTCTTCTATTCTTTGAAGTTTCCAGGTCAAACTCCGTACAGTGGTAGAACAGTTTTGACAAATGAATACACAAGTGCACCCGTGAAAATGTAGCTGTCAACGCGGTCTAGTATTCCCCCTGCATATAATAAGATCGGTTTTTCAGAATATATGAAAATCTCAATGCTGGAGTCGTTTAACTAAGCAAAAGAACAATCAAGCTTGGAACTTTTCGCTGCTAGTAAGAATGAAAGAGCTTATTTAAACCCAAAGACATCTTCCAGTTAACAGCATATGAACCAGTGCCACAAACTCGAAAAATAACAAAAAATATGAGCCATATAACAGCTCTTCTATGCTGAAATTAATTCATTTTTTCCGCATTTGTGGTTTTAAAAATAAACATACACACAATATGACCAAGAACCATCCACCATCAACAAAGTCAAAAAATATCAAGAAAAAAGCTAAGAGTCGGGTTACCATGTCCAGGTATTAGAGAACCAGAATCCTTCACACCAGCATCACGTTTGATCATTGATTCCGTAAGATCACCAAATATAGATCCAAAGAAAGTCAGTATCCCAAAAGGTATCGCACTGTTAACCATCAAAGTATACAAGTCAAACCCATATTCAGAGTCAAAGCACTAAATGGCATGAAATTTACAGTAACATCAAAGACATAGGTAGAGATTAAATACCTTAGCAATGAAGTTGGCCAGGAGAAGATCTTTGATAATATCAATGAAGTCGCAACACAGCCAGCCAAGCCTGCAATAGTCCCCTCCCATGTCTTTTTTGGGCTTACAATGGTTAAGGGTGTTCTCCCAAATGCCTGCATAATGCTTTTCGTATTTAAAAATAACAAATTTAACCATTTCAGCTTCTGGAACTGAAAAACGAAAAAATAATACACTAAATTTCGCAAAAAATCGCAAAACCTTGGCTGACAAGGGACTTAGAGCTTGAGTTCATGCGAATAAAAATAACACATTTATGCTTGTTTGTGCTTCAAGTAAATCATACATAACATAACAAAAAACTAAGAGAAACTAGAGGTCTCTGAATAAAATTACGCAGTCTAAATACCTTGCCACCCATAAAAGCATATGTATCAGCCGCTATTATGCTACTGATCGATGTAAGGGTCGCAACAAGGCCCACAGTCCAATGAGTTTGACCACCAAAAAGAACAGGCCATGCTGCTCCTATTCCTGCCACACAAAATAATTGGAAGAAAATTTGATTTTCCATTTGAAAGAGGCCATCACTTCCAAAGAACTAGCATTGTAGCATCGATTCTATCATTTCCCTAATTCATGAAAACAATATAAAACTATCCTTAGTAACACTACAAAAAATGATTGAAAACTCAAAGAGAGAAACATGGGAAAAACGTATGAATGCATTGTAAAAACTAGTTATGTACCTTGTTAGTAAGTCAAACACAAGAAAAACCTTCAGTCATGGGTAAAAGCCCATGCATCATATTAACTTATCATATTAGTTGACCAAGAAGTTGGATCTGAATAACTCAGAAACTATTGCCAATTGCTATTATACTTCCAATATATCAACTGAAAAGTGTAAACAATTGAAGCATGACAGAAATGGCTATGCCTAAGTGATCAATCATGCATTATGCTGTATATTACTGAAAACTCCTTTGCCACCAAATATGCTTATTAAAGTATTAACATAAAAAAATGGTTACAATCAGCTACTTACTGGTGTTCAACGCTGGCACTGCTAAGCCACATCTAAGCTTGACCCAGAAAGAAGGAAGATAACCGCAATAAAATAACCCGAACATCGTACTACTGAGCTGGGCAAAGCGAGGATTTCCTCGTTGTAGAAGTAATGACATTGCAACAACAAAAGCAGCAAAAGTAACTGGAATATCAATCTGCCCAAAGTACCTGGAATTATATTAAAAAAACACACCACCTGGTAATTAGCATCAAACCCAAAGTGGATGCAATTTTATGCCATTAAAATTCATTCCACTTCATGTAATTTTTCCTAGTTTTGGACAAAAGGAAGAACTTTTAGTAATTGTAATCATCTAATAGGACCAATTCAAATAACAGAAAGATGAAATAAGTAAATAGATTGAAAATTGACTTAAACGAGATGGCAATTATGAAGATAAACTACCAACTCAACATGAAACTGAAATAGCCCAATGAAAATCTTACAAGGTTATTATGGGCATCAGAGCACATATCACAGAACAAACTCTAGACGCATATCGAGGGGGAGGAGTCATTCCTTCAGCTATACCTCGACTTCTAACCAATTCAAAGTACTCACGTGAACCAACGAACACAGCAGCGGCCATAGCCACTGTAAAAACCCATCCTCCGGCCAATACAACACCTCCGGCGGAAATTCCAATACCAATCCCAAAAATTAATCTTTTTCTTAATTGACTTCCTTTCGGTTGAGGCTGTGAAATGGATTCCTCCTTTGCAGCTGAAATGTGTCCTCTATCGACTTCCTACAACTTCACCATTTCAGTAATGCAATCCAATTCCATAATCAATACAAAAATAAACCAATTGAAGATCTGAAAGTATTTCAACAAGTTATCTACAAATTCAGGTTTTACCAGTGACTCGATTAACAGCTCAATAGTGAACAGAATTACAATTAGAAACATAAATCAAATTCTGAAATCCTCCTAGAAGCATGCATGTGTACCTCGTTGACGTCTTCCCGGCCGAGGCTATTAGGCTCGCCTCTAGCAACAGCTCTAATCAAGTGCGGCGTCGCCCAAATGCCGTTAGATAGAATCGAAAATGAAGTTGTAGAATCATTAAAAACAAACCTAAGGTTTAGGTTAGAGCACCGTCGAGGAAGAATTAGGGTTTTGTTGGAAAAAGGACGAGAGGGGCGTGAACAGAGACAAGTGACTGAGAGAGGTGTCAGATTGAATCTCTCAATTTCCACAAAAGACGCCATTTAATCCCAGAACCAGAAAGGGGCCGGAAACAGGGAATCAACCCATCAATAAAAACCTAAAAAGCATGTTTAATTTAGGAATACTAGTGAGAATACAAAGCCAATTTTGATGATAACGAAAATTTCTGCAATTAATTAAGAACAACAAGTTTCTATGGCAGTGTTGAGGATAGCAGGTTTTTTTTTTTTTCTTCTTTTTTTTTAAGGATGGCCCAATTTTAGACGGTTTTATGGTGAATGTTGGTGGAAGAGCTGGGTGGGAAACTATGATCCACGCGCAAGGAACGAGCGTGGCATAGCAGAAAACGAAGTTTGATGGCGGATCATACTGTACATTTGGGAGTTGAGTTGAGTTCCGCGGTAAAAACTATGCTCGCCCCCTTTTCATTTGCTGGCAAAATTGGGCAAATGTGAATGTTGAGTTGGGTTGAGTTCATTTCAATGGGATGAGATTCCACCTTTTGACATTGTTATTGGTTGAGGAAATTAATACGTTTCATCTCAATGTCATTTTCTCTAAATTCCATAAGAATTTAACTGAATTATTTATTTGTGAACAAAACTTATTTTTTCTTATTTGTAAAAATTGTACTCCCTCCTTCTATCAAATATTGTAGTTTTAACTAATTCACATTTTTTAAGATAATAACTAATCAAATGAGACGATTTACCAGTTTACCCTTTCATAAAAATCCTATTCAAATTTCAAGACCACTAATTTATTCAATAAAAACAATTTGACCTATAGTCATCTCTTGTCATTGAAGATTAGAATATAATAATCTTGGAAGTTAAACAAATTAATAGGCGTAGGAATTGAAAACTTGGAAAAAAAACATATTGGAAATATAAAATGACAATACAAAATAAATAACGAAATCCCTCTAAAACGACAATATTTAGTAGACGGATGAAATACTATTTTTCATTGATTGGAGAAATTTATTAAAGTGGTCAAAACAAGAAACCCGAAATATTGATACACTGAGAGTATGAGCATGCTTCTCGTAGTTAATGTTAAAAATTTCATTTCATAAAATTTTTCTAAAATAACAGATTTTCGAACAAATGTCAAACTTGCTTTCATTTTATTCTCTTAGCTATAATATGATGGATCTCTCTTTTCTTTATTTCAAATTATTGTGGATCATATATATAATGAATTGTTAATATCTTGCATTTTAAGTTTTCTCAAGGGGGGTCCTAAATGAGCGTTGGGTTTTTCTTTTTTATCTATATGAGTTTAGTTAATGCTTTTTGGTTCATAAATGTGATCCATCAATTCATTTGATTAAATCATAATTGAAGCTTTCATAATATTTTTTTAAAAAAAAACTCAAATTGGGTGAGTTAAATGTTTTAAACTTTATAAAATAAAAAGTTTATTCTAGTTTGGTGGATTTGAAAAATTGGTTTTGTGGTTAATCATTTTTCTTTTATAACTAGCACTTTAAATTGTAATAGATAAAAGACTGTTTGTTTACAAAAGACAACACTTCCTAGTTCCTATTGTCTTGAAAAGGCATTATAAATTTTTCATGCACACCTAAATCGATAATAAGTGTATGATTTGCAATGTCCATGCATTTTCATCTCCACTTCCCATTTGGAAAACAATTTCTTATTCTACGGACATTGATTGATATGGAAAATATAAGTATTTAAAATATTTATATGTAAAAAAATTTCTAAGGCATAAATAAAGAAATCGTTTACAGATAAATTATTTTTTGAAATATGATTAATTGAACTAATTAAGTATAAAACCAATATTAAATAATATTTACAGACCGGGCCTCCTCTCCATCCCACATTTAAAGCCCAATCCAATAATGTGTTTCGGTAGAAGGGCCCAATGCAATCCAAAGTTGCAAGTCATTTGCTTCATAACATAAATAACAGGCGGAACTAAGGATGGGAACGGGCCGGATCCGGGCCGGGTCCAGCTTGGACCCGGCCCGGATCCGTTTTCATATATTGGACCCGGATTCGACCTGGATCTGGCGGGTCCATAATTTACGGATCCAGATCCGGATCCCACGGATCCGGATCCAAAACGGGTCCAAAACGGATCCATATAATTAACATCAAATTCTTAGTTTCAGCTTCCATATTTGTACATTTCACCTTATTTTAAATAGTTTACATGCTCATTTAATTATGTTCATGCAATTGGATTTACGTGGATATCAAATAATATTAATTATCTAATATTTTCGGAGTAAATAATAAATAAAAAAGTACAATTAACCTTTAATTACGGATCCGGGGTTCATTATCCGGACCGGGACCCGTTTTCCTGTACCCGGATCTGACGAATCTAGAAAATTAAGATCCGGATCCTAAAAAAGAGATCTGGATCCACGGATCCGGACCGGGTCCAGGATCCGTTATCATCCCGCTAAGCAACTTGATGAGAGCCTTTGACTAGGTAGTTAATTTGCAGCAACTATGACCTGTTTATACCGCAATTACGGCATAGACTCAGTTTTTTTACATTATATAGAAGACCCCTTATGAAATCATATGCGTACTTACTGTCTCGCATCTAAAACATGTATGCATGATTTATTTTATGTGACCCCTTTATAAATATTAGTTGTATCATCTATGAGTTTGATTAATTGGTAGATATCTTAGATATTTCACGTTGTTTAAAGATCAAACATGTTACTCCTTCCCTGTACATGTGACTTGTGAGACAATCACCTCCTTTTAAGACGAGTTTGATCATTGTTTAAAAAAATGAAAAACATGAAAATAAGTTTTAATAACAGAACCAATAAAATATCAATTATATAAACCCAGTCCCCCTTGTATTTAGGTCTTAAAAGTTAAAACTCTGTTTTTCATGTTGTAATTTTTACTTCTGTTTTTGTTTCACCAAGGCTTAATAAAACAGAACTGACAATTATTGTCTCTTCAAATATTAAAGAACATTGTTGTATTCATTATAAAACATAATTTCTTTACATACATAACGTAGTTGTGTTTACACAACAAATTTAAACATAAGAAAAAATCTTTAATCATTAAGATATTACTTAAACACAAAACCTCTAAACATCGCTCTTAACAACTAGGCTACGATTCGGTAAAAAAAAAAAACATTGTTTTATAATAACAAGATCTCTACTTAATTAAAATTTAATGTTGGTTTCCTTGTAATGGAGGAGCCATATCAAGCAGTATAGAACAGATGTCCATTAATTAGGATTTAGGCATTGATATAAAAAAAAGATGATCATGTGATTCACGAAGTTAAGAATAGCATAAAACATGTTTTCACGAATATGTTACTTTTGAGCTCTATAATGGGAATATTTTAGAGCCACTTCGGAACTAGAATACTTTCCTAAACCCTTGATTTTCCAGCATGGAAATTCTATTCGTCATTTGAAAACAATTCAAATTTGACACTAGGTATGATAAGCTTGAAATAACACACAGAAGAAAAGGAAGGAAGATGATAACAAGTAAAAATTTGACAAATTGAAAGTCAATTTGTAATGGAGTTTCTGAAATAAAAATAAAAAAGAGAGACATGACAGAAAAAACACGAAAGAAAATTTTACTAAAATAGTAAAGCTTTTACCGTTTGAACTATAGTAAATTAGTAAAGCTTTATAAGTTTTTTTTTTCCTTTTGAAATGAGGAGATTGTAGGTATTAAATCCACAATTTTACGCTGTTGGAAACTTTCTAAGAAAGTGGACTCAAATTTTCTTCAATCAAAATTTAGATTGTGACCTATTTCCCTTTTACAACAGAAGTTTAGGAGATACAACATGTGTTTTAAAAGACGGTCAAGGAAGGGTATTTTTGAAACACAATCACGATTTTATATAATCGGGCCAACATCTAGAAAAATGTTATTAAAGATTTAGAAAAATGTTGTTAAAATTTAGAAAAATTTTGTTATATGAATTTTAGATTAATTTAAAATTTTGCATTTTAAGTGTTTAAATTTGAAATTTTTGTTAATTAATTTAAAATTTTGATTTGGTTTGGTTTTTAACCAAATCGAATAATTTATTTCGATTTGGTTAATTCAGTTTTGATTCTTATTTGGTTTGGTTCGGTTAACAATATTTTCCTTATTTGGTGTCCGGTTAATTCGGTTCGGTTTCGACCGAATGGACACTCCCAGAGGGTGGGTTCCTTTTATATGTGAAAGTAGAAAAGTAGAAGTAGAAATACTCTGGAGGGGGGGTGAATAGAGTATTTGAGATTTTCGCGTTTGACAGAGAAACAGATTGCGGAATGTAATATGAGCTGTGAACGTCAAGGCCTTGAGATTAGCAGTCAAGGTCTTGAAACAAATTGTCAAGGCCTTGAAATAGAAGCAATAAGTAGAAGAAGATAAATGCGTAAAGTAAATTGTACTAGTATTTTTACGGAGTTTGGTTAAAATGGCAACCTACTCTCCGACCCAGGGTCCTATTAACCCTTAGAATTTCAAGGTGCTATTGTATTAATATCTTGAGTCCTAGAACAACCTAGAAGATGTAATCCCTTTCTTCTATTCCGTAGCTAAACCCCGCTACAATTCTAGTTCCAACTCAATTCCCAATACTAATAAAATACAACCTCACTTATATACGTTTGAGTATGTGATACTCTTAGTATAACATTCAACTCTCAAAGCAATAATAATAATAATAACAAGAGAGTGTAAAATAGATGAATATTGAAAATTGAAGCTCTTTGATTCTTGTAACTCTGAAGGCTTTTTGATTTCTGATGTAACTTGTTGTCTCTCTCTGTACTTCAACCTTCAAGTTGTTTCCTTTATATAGACTCTATCAAATCTACTTGCCGTTGAAAGGAGATCAAATAGCTGTTGATAGAAAACTAGCCGTTTGAACAAATCTTGTTCAACCGATCAAACAATGATCTGTTAGAATATTTCAAATAGATTTCTATCCATTTAGCTAGCTGCATATAACTGAATAAAGCCTTAGTTTCGGCTTTCTAATATCCACAAATTATCTCACAAAAAATATTCAAATAAATAAATAATATCTTAACAATATTGACCAATAATAGTTGAATATAACAAAGGATAAATGAAAGAGATAAAATCTCAGCAATATCCAAACAAATCAAGTATCGAATATCCACAATAATTATCCACAAGATTAGTTAATTAATATCCAATAAGTATCATCCAAAATCTGCAAATTAATTTGTTTTTCTTCATCATCAACATAGAAGTTAACAATCTCCCCTTGATGAAGACAAAACAAATATGCAGTTTCATAATCCTGTAATCCAAACTCCACAAATATATATGGCAAAAAATTACAAACAATATCAATTATAGCAGTATAAAGCATCAAGCGAGCATGCAGTCCAAAAGCTTCAAACGTCAAGACCTTGACAAAAAATATGTAAAGCAATAATCAAGGCCTTGAAACAACATATATAGCAATAATGTACTTAAAATATTTCTCCCCCGTTTTATCTCCATCAAGGAGGGAGAAAGTAACTGTTTGGATCAAAATGTTCAAAAAGATTTGAGACAGGACAAAAAGACCAAGACTAAAACTAAAACTTCTTATGTCTAACATCGTCTGCTCTAGCTTCCTTCCATCTTCCATGTGCCTTTTGCATTGTGGCAGCAGCCTTCATTTCATCCAACCTTCTCTTTTCCTCATCTCTATACTTCTTGACCATAGAATATGTCTCAACTATGATGAAATTTGGTTCATTTGAAGGAGGTCGAAAGATAGGTTTATCCCTTACTTGGCGTTCAATGTTGAGAAGAACATTGGCAGCCCTTTCCCTTGTATGCTGTTCAGCATCCTCTCCCAAGGGCAGAATGGATCCAGCAATGACAAAGTTCAGTGCTCCAAGATAAAAGAGTTGGTTAACTTTAGCATTGACCATTTGGACAAGCTCATGGGTGGAATCCAAACTATCCTTAACTTCATTTCTAAATTCCATCATATTAGAATTTAAAGACTCAAGTCCAAACTCAAGTGCTTCAATTCTCTCTAAATGGGTTGGCTGGGTGGAAGAGGAAGAAGAAACAGAAACATAAAGTTTCTTTTGATTGAAAGGAAGAGATTTAAAATCATCAGAGGACAGATTGGACTGAAAATACCAGGAGTTATCAGAAGATAAAAACATGCATAATCTATTAAAAGTGTCCAATCCAATAGGAGAAAAGGGACATTTTTCAAAGAGTTCATCTTCAAGAGGGACATTAAAATAAGCAAAAATAGTTGGAAGCAAGTTGGCATATGGTAAAGGAGAGGCCCTAGAGCTGGCTAGAGAAAAGTTCAAATGAATCAAAATCAATTTAGGCAAATTGATAGAAAAATTGTTCATCAACAAAAATAGAAGTTCAAGAGTTTGATCTGTAAGCAATTCTGTAACACCCCCGGATCGGGAGTGTCACGGTAACAGTAACTGTTAGTAACTTATAACAGTAACTTATCAAATCACCATATTTCACATTAATACTTAAACAAATTTATTTCCAATATTCATATTCGAAAACTCCAAATATTATCAAAATACAATACTCGCTCCTCACACTAACTAGTACATGCCATTATTTTACA
>CATIWQ010131839.1:0-11726 GCA_949673415.1 Euphorbia schlechtendalii | reverse complement strand
AGTTGCTTCTGCTACCTTCTCAAACATCACATCATCCAAACCTTGATGGATTAAACTGAGTGCCTTCTGGTCACTCCTACGATTCTTATGCAAACTATCTCTTTCCGCCTGAGATAATTGTGCATTTTCAGCTGGGACAGGAGTTACGTAACCATTTTCGACAATATTCCAAACATCTTGGGCTCCTAAAATGGCTTTCATTTTTATGCACCAATTTTTGTAATTGGTTTTGGTGAGCTGAGGAAAAATGAAGAGAAAATTGTTGGTGTTCATTTTATCTTTTTGTAAGGTCTCTCAAACACTCAAGGAAAAAAAAATTTTATTCAAACGAATAAAATTCTCACAACTCTCACACAATAAGATTATAACCTAGCTCTAGCACCACTTTGTTGGAGGAAAGAAAGGAATATGATTTTTGTTGGAGTAATATAAAAACTATGAAAAAAAATTTTACTACTAAAAAAAATTTTTGAAATGGTTAAATCTCTAAGCTTTTTTTCTTTTGTTTTTTTCAACTTTTTCTATATCTTACAACAATGAAATGAACTCTTTATATAGAGTTTCGAATCACAAGTTACATGAAACATATTAAATACAATTTAACTTTTGTTTACAAACTGAAAATATAAATTCTATTTGTAACTTTATCCAACTTAATTAACATATTTTTTCCGTTTGAACTTTTTTTTCTTTTGTTATTTTTTCATTTATTTAAGCTTATTAATTCAACAACGCAAAATCTAATAAAGCTTCCTGATTTGTTCAATAAATCGAATGGGAACGAAATAATTTAAGAAGGTTTGAAGAAATCCAAACACAATAAACTTGGTGGACAACAATGGGGGAAGAAATTCTGTAGGTTTAAAGAAATGGGAAGTGAAATTACCTTAGGAATCTGGTACAGAGGAGCTGTGGAGATTGAATGACGAGAATCAGTGCCGGAATTGCTTGCCATGGTTGATCGGTGTGAGCTAAGGTGAAGAAAATCATTTTCGGTTGCTTTTGTAATTGCTTGAAGCGAGGTAAGCAAGGTCAGTCGTTGCTAAATGGTAAGAGACGACGTCAGCAAGATAGTGACATCGCCATCACTGGTGGAGAATGGAAGGCTGCAACTTTGGTAAACCCAGGTGAACGATGGTGGTTGAGGAACAGAGAAAGAGAGAGAGGTGAGTGTGAATGGTAAATTAGGGTTTTTCTATTTATAGTTGTCAAGTCATCAATTTTAACAGTGTTAGCAAAAAAATCTCTTATTTGCTAATGGTGAGAATCCTCAGATTCCATTTTGAAATCCGAAATATCACAAGTATCATTTTAAAAACTGCCTAAATCATATAGTATTTTTTTGAACTTTACCTAATTTTTTATTTTTCCAGTGTATGTCATATTAAAGATAAAATTAAGACGAATAAAATATTGCAAATAGTCGATTCGAAAAATTCAACGGTTTATAAGATATGAAGGTTTGAAGTTGTGAAATTCAAATTAAATAATAGAGAAAATATAGTAATAAAAAAAAATCTAATATAATGTTAAAGTGAATATTAATTCTTAATTGTTGTAAAAATAATAAATTCTATTTTTGTGGGATTATGATTTAATTACCCAATTTTGATTACAGAAGAAAACCGAGAAGAGGGGAGGCAAAAAAAACATGTCGTAGTAAAAACACTTTAAACAGTGAAAACATTGGTATATTTGGTAAATCAAGATTGGTAAGAACATAACCATTAACCAGATGGTGGCAAATTTTGGTTCCACAGAAGTTCAGAGGTATATATTGGAATAGAATATTAGATATAACTACAGTAGATAATATTACTTAGATTTGGTACTAGCAGAAGGTCTCAGTTGTTCAGAGGCTTCACATGGCTTCTATCCTGATCCCTATAATTAATTAGGTTATTACTGAAGCTATTGCACAAGTAATTATTATTCCTCAGCAAGTTAGTTTTACACACGTTGTTTTTTCACTAAAAGTCCAGGATAAAAAAAGTCCAGGATAAATAAGAAAAGTCTCAAATGTAGCATGTATCAAGTTCGAGTATGTCACGTGTTTTCACATTAGAATGATATTTATCCACTTTAAGAATAAGTTTTCATGTATTTGCTTTTGATATTTTATACAGAATGGCTACATAACAATGAATTATATGTTCATATATAATTGTATATTCACATATATCTACTCAACATGTCCCGGACGTGACTCGAACTTGTAACTTTTAGATTTCACAGCTTTAATCTTTATCACTTGGTGAAGACCTCGGTTGCTCAATAATCGTGAATGATATATGTTAGATTTCCATGTAATAAGGCGTGTCCTCCAACAAACTAAGGTGAAAAATTATTGGTTAGCGGAGAGGGGATGAATGGACCATCGTTCGAGAGACGAAAGATTGTGAGAACAAACAAATGTCTCATATCAACTAGATTTAACAAGATTTATAACCAATTGGATGTAGCTTAATTGGTACACCTCTCAAAACATAAGTGAGAATTTCTGAATTTGAAACACAATCTCTTAAAAAAATCCATGCTTCTGAAGAAAAGAATTATAAATATAGAAATACAATTATAATCTTTACTGGTAGAAGTCTTTCCGAGTGAAAACATATAAACAAATTTATATATTCCTGTACACATTTGCACAATACCACACCAATATGAAAATACACGGTCTTTTATACCGTTTATAAATAGAACTTACAAGATAACGTATATTTATTGCTTCACCAATAAATACTCTACTAGCAAAGGTGAGATTTGAACCCCAAGCTCATTAGCTTATACAAGTAGTTAAATTATGATAAGAATGCCCGCCAGCTTTTGTGAAATGCACCTGGATTTCACGTGAGGCTTCTAATTCCAACTATAAAGCATATTTTGATAAACTAGAAACGGTATTTTTAATCAACTAGCTAGGATGGATCACTATCCAATATAAATGTAGTTTGTTCATAATGTTCGCCTTTAATGAATTAAAATTATGGATAGCAGATCCAATGTCCAATTAAAGGTTAATTATATGGATATATGTCAGTTTAGTTTATCAAGCTAGTGCATCTTGATATAAAGTATATAAATAAATAAATGAAGCCTTGAAATGCATCTAGCTAGGCTGGCAATTATATTAGGACTGAAATTAATTAATACTCTTATCCCTAACTTTATTAGAAGCATAAGCATTGTCCAAACTGTTCCCTCATCACTAACCCTATGTTATTTAATGCTACCATTATCAGTGGCATATCCAATTGATCTTTGTGTCTTTATTTATATTTTTCTTTCTTCTCACTTATCCTTTACTTTTATCGTGAATCACCCAAATTATCATACCCCAATTCCAATTAATACCCCATACCAACTTTTTTAAACAAGTATTTATTTTAAGTTATTATTCATGAATAAATTTATCAAAATAAAACGTAGTTATAATAATTATTTTTTTTAGTAATTCTCTTACACATTTCATATTTTTTAATAAAATTATTAATAAAAGTATGCAAATATTAATTTATTCTTCATGTTTTAATTTTTCATAATAAACTGTGCATTTAATACTATGAAAATAACAAAATCAAATAAGGGCATACATGAAAAAAATGGAAAAGAAATATAAAATTTTAAAATGGACTATTATTTTAAGTTTTTATATTTTGGTTAAATGGAATACTGAAAAAATGAAGGGAATACTTTATAATCTCATACATGGCATATAAATATGAAGATACGCTCTAAAATAGCGAGACTCCGGAAATCGAGATGGAACTTTGGCTAAATCAAACAAATTCTACTCGGTATTCAAATCATATCACTACAAGTATTGGTATTTAGAGCATATATTCACGTAAAGTCTGATAATTTGGAGATGAACCATATGATAGCTAATGTGCTTGAAAATTGAAAATGAACTGATCATGAGGAGTATCAAAAGGTTGGAAGGACCGGTATCGAAGAATGGTGTGATAGAGGCACATATGGAACGATTTTGATACTGAAAATGTTGTATAGTGATAGAAATCTATTAGTAAGGTGCATTTTCAACACATAAATGTGTTTTCTTTATAGTTGAGGCCAGCTGCATTTTATTAGAAATAAACACTTGCATTCTTCTTTGTTTCAAAAAGAAATTTGAGTTCTTCAATCTTCCATGAAGAGAAAAACATTAGTAATTTATTAGGGTTAATGAAGTGAATATTATGGAGCATGGACAGTAGACTGAATTTTGTGAGCTATAGTAGCCCTACCCTATAAACTTTAAGTAAATAATCCATGACTTTTATTTACCATTACCACGTTAGTCATACATTAATTATAAGTTCAATATCTTTTGTTTATTCATAGTTGAGCTCATACTATAAGATCCAACAAAGATGATCACAAATGTTATAATGTAATTATCATAAATGCAAACAAATTTGTCATAACTTTATTTATCCATGCCTAGAATACAAAAAAAAAAGTTGATTTTAGAGCTATCCTACTAGTAATATTTTTGTGATATGCCGACACTTAATTTGGTGTACCTTTTAAAGTTAATGTGAGAAGTCGTGAATTCAATAAACAATATATTTAAAATCTTTGTTTATAAAAATATATTCTATATATTAATATAATGAAATTGAATAAAAATAAAATAAAATTCAAAACTATGAGTAGCTATACTTTATAAATTACTTTAGTACAATAGTTTTGTTCCAGTTTCTAATAATTAGATGGCCTTATTTGTTAGTTGTTATAACTTAACATTGATGAAGATTAAAATGAGTTAATTTTAGGTCCAAAAATAAAAATTATTTTAGAAGTGATTATGATAACTTCATGTTCATAATAAAAAAAAATGTAGAAAATTAAACAAGAACTGGAGTTTAATACATTTATATTTTCATGCCCTTCTAATTTTACTGTGAACAGCAGCCGAATTGATGATATTTGTTATTTTGGGTAAAAAAATACAAATTTGATTGGATATTTGTTTTTATCCGGGGAGTGTAAGTGTAAATTAATTTAACAATGAAAATAAATTTTTATCACCATTGCATCAATCATCACATCTTTAATTCGAATTGATAAGAAAAAATAATGAAAAAACTTGATTTTAACAAAAAAAATGCCGTAAAATTTGCTCAATTCCATATATAAATGCATAATTATGCGAACATTAAATATATTGACACATTAAAATTGTAACTAAACACGTTACTAGAAAATTATGTCTTTCTACTTATAAAAAAACATGCCTTTTTCAATGAGAAATAATGGTTTGTTAATTAATCATTTAATTGTATTACTTCATGGACTATAACAAATAAATTTCTAAGCAACTACCTTTTCCCTAAAACTGTTGGTTGGGTCGAGCTTGGTAAGCCAAGTTTGGTTCAAGTTAATATTTTTGAATTTCGGATCCAAATCGAGCTTCCGAGATCTTTCGCATACTCATGATGTTGTTATTTCAAATTTTATTATATTAGATGAAAAATAATAACAAAATTTACATATCTTTTTATCTAATTGCATTATTGAAAATCTTTAATATTTAATTTAGTTTATGAACGTTAATATAAAATATTAATAGAATAATATATAAAAACTTTAAATATAACACATAAATATATAATAAATAAAATTAGATTCACCAGACCGAGTGACCTGATTTAGTAAAAATATGACTGTCCTAACCCTGGCAATGAGAATAGGATTGGATCGGGCTCATTTGACCGGCTTTTTGAACTTGTCTACTTTGCCCTGTGATGGGCATTCAACAGAAATTCATCTCTTTCATAAGGGGTATATTTGGCATTTGAAAGCTGGTAGTAATAAGTTGGTATTTTCTTAATTATTACTACTACCCCAACTACAGCGCTACCAAAATTTTACCAATTACTAACCATTATTCTAATTTCCGTAATTGCCCCTCCATCGTCCACCATATGATTAATTAAATATCTGTAAAAATTAAAATAAATATATATATATATATATATATATATATATATATATATATATATATATATATATATATATATATATATATAAAGTAAAAATAGGCGAAAATCTCCCTGCAATTTCTGAACAAAGAAGCATATTCCAAGCATACAAGCAACATCCTTGATCAAACAGCCAAGTCTTCAAAATTTAAAACTAAATTAAAATTATAGTTAAAATCCCAAAAAATCCAAAACAAAATCCACATCATACTCTGAAATTAAACCCCATGTAATAGTAATTTTCCGTCTTCGCTTTATAAATCTCGCTGTTAATTTATTTTCCCGATATTTATCCCGAAAAAAATCAGAAAAAGGAAGTTTCAAACTTCAGTCTTGGAACCCAGTTTTTTCCCAAATTGCATTTCGGACCCTACTCAGATCTCTTCCTTTCAAAGTCCTCCCTACTCCTTCATGTACAGAGAACGATGCGATCCTCGTCTTCGCCAAGAACTCGTGCGGTGGAACTCTCCGTTCTTCAAAATGATCCTCGCCGTCCACTTCATCATCTTCGTCGTATCTCCGGCGATTCTCGCGGTACTCGTCTTTCAAAATCTTTGACCAGTCCGGGATATTGATCGGGAGAGACGACGGTGTGCCTCCCACTGGTCTGGCCGCGGCAGTCGATTTCTTGCTGAATCTAGAACTGGAAACCGCTTTCTGGAACTCGGGCGAGTTGGAGAGAGTTGCGACGGAGGTGTTGTAGAAATCGGACTCGTCGAGTTCGAACCCGGAGTCGTGGGAGAGAGGTGTGTGGAAAGTTTGGTCTCCGTTTAAGAATCGGTAGTTTTGGCGAGGAAGGTAGCTCTTGCCGGTCGCCATTAAAACCGCTGGCCTTTTTTTCTTTCTTTTTTCTCGGTTTTGGGTTTCTTTTGTTTCATTCATAATGGGGGCAATTTGTTCTGCTTTTATAAAGGTTTGTTTGTAGCTTTACTGTGGATAAGGCTGGCCTTTATTTTTCATGAAAAAGGAGAAAGAAAATTAAAAATATAATTACTGCCTTTTTTTTATACTTTTACTGCCTTTGAATGGAGGATTAAACATTTAAACCTTTTGAAACATAAGCTTACATGATGTATATTTCGGTTCTACATTCTTTCACGAAAATTTTTATTTACGAATTTCTAATTTAATAAAATATTTTAATATTGGATAAAATTTTTTTACTTTTAATATTAACTAAATTAGATGCTATTTATTATTAATATTCTAAATTTTTTGGAACATCAACCTCGAAAAGTTCGAAAATAAAATTTTTCGAGAAAGCAATCCAAACTAACCTTTAATTAAATTGGATCGAACCAATTAATATGTACAAAACTATTGAATTTATTAAACATTACCATCGATGTAAATTTAGAAATTAAATTGTCAAAACGATATATATTTTTATTGAATTTTCAATTTGGCAAACACTTTTAATAAATTTTGGTGACTTGATTAGTTAGTTCAATCCACTTAAACCAAATACTCAACCCTATCCAGGTTGGTCCTTTATCTATTGCTATTTTATTTATTATATAATCTAGCGCCATTTTACCTATTGGCTTTTAGAAATTTGTTGGACAAAAATTGTAAAGATGCAAGAGTAGTATATGATGAAAAACTTTTAATTAAAAGAAAGTATTTATAAATTTTTTAAAAATTCATTACCATTAATCAACAAAAACAAAACACTACAGGCATCAAATATTTATAATTGTAACAAGTCATACCTAAATTGGATGGATACATATATAAATACGAAACAACTATAGAACATAAAAATGGGGACAATGAATACTTTTTGTTTTAACTTTTAAAAGTAAATTTTTTACTGTAAAGTAACTAAAACTTAACAAATATTGTTTTCAGGAAAAATATAGATGCATTTAGACACGGAAAAAAATTTTCTGTTCTCAAATGGTGTTCCCATGTCTGTTACCTCTAATAAAAAAACGTCACATGTCAACTTTTATTATATTTTAATTAAAAAAGTAGGAGAGAAAAATGAATACTTATTAAAATATAATAAAAGTTAACGCGTATCATTTTTTGATTAGGGAGACAGGCATGGAGACACCATTTGGGGGCAGCGGATTTTTTTCCTTTAGACACGAATATGAATTAATGTTAATCAAGTAAAAATATTATTTGATTTTGGTTTTATATAGTAATTTTGTTTTAAATAATTTTATAAATTTTTCTATCATTTTTAGTTAATGGATAACTTTTACATCGCATTATAATGGTAAAGAGAAAGATATGATAATTTTATAAAAAATAAAATAATTATAGAATTCTGTTCAGATTATTTACATTACGAAATGATGGATAAAAAAATTGAATATGCAAACGTCCAAAAACAAAAATTTCGTAAGTTATGTGGACGTTTTTTGTAGTAAGACATTGCGAGGGCGACTAATTCATAAAATCGCCAGTCACATGCCACGTGTGCGGCTCCACATTTTATAAAAAAATGCATGTAAAAACCAACAGCTGGCTGGAAATGGGACAAAAAAAGGGCAGTTTAGTAATAACGCAACAAAAATAATAATAAATGTGTGATTGCTGATTGGGTAAGTGTAAATTAGGGGTTTGTCGCAGAGCGAAGAAGGGTTAATGTGGGAAAATTATATAAAGATAATGTTCAAAGGATCGGATCCATACATGTATATTATGTGTTGTAAAAATAAATACAATAATAGAAAAATAAAAATAAAAATTAATTTTAAAAACCTATGACATGGATGCATGGATATGATTTCTGGTTAATCTGACCTGGTTACGGGGAAGAGTACAAAGTGGTCCTGTTTAGACGATTATTGCTCTGTACACGTGTGTTCATTCTTTTGAATTTAATGGACGAGGCCTTATCTCATCTCACGTAACTGCCGAGGGCGTTAACTGCACGTGAACCTGGGTCCCCCACTCTAATCTCACCGCGTCCGTCCTGTCGTCTCTTTTGGGGGGTTTTCATTGGGTTGTTAGAAACTTGCGGCCCGTTTCATTGAATCGTAAAATGTCAGATGGTTAATAGCATAACTGGTCACCAGGTTGGTCCAATGGGCTTGGTTCCAACCGCTCTCGTGGATCGTATTTGGATACTTATAAATTTAGTAAATTTGATCTAAGCACGTTAAAATCTGAAATTTTATATATCAAATTTGATTTTTTTATGTAAATACTTAATACCGACCAATAAGTAATAATTTTATTTATTATATATATATATATATATATGTTATATTTAATAATTATTTAAGATTTCCATATATAAACATATTAAAATTTATATGTAAATTTTAATTTTTTTAATAAATAATGTAATTAAATGAAAAATTTGACATGTATATTTTGTTATTTTCTCACTTTGTATAATAAAATTTAAAATAAAAAATATTAATAGCTTTGACTAGGGCTTGGGAATAGGGATGTCAATAGGGCGAGGATTATCCGAAACCCGTTGCATCGGAACAGATGAGTTTGGAGAAAAATCCGAAAATTTTCATCCGCAGGGATGGAAATTGGAAAAATCATATCGCCCGGTTTTGGGTAGAGGTAGAGTCATACCCGACCCCTAAGGATTCCCGACCCTCCTCCGAATAACTCCCCGTTAAAGTACCCGATTAATCACGCCTCCAGTACAAGTATCCAACCTAATGCTAATTAAGTAAAAATATTGTTCCATCTTAATTAGTAATTACTAGTCATCAAATCCTAGCATCACGCCTGCAATTTTCTTTTATTCTTAATTATCTAGCTGCAATTTTCTTTTTTACCTAATTATCTGACTGCAACTTTCTTTTATTCCTAATTATACATAGTGTTTTATAAAACCTTTGAGTGATAACTCTGGAGAGGTTTTCCATAGAAAAAATTATAGAATTCAATCGAAAATATCTAAAACACCGTTGTGATAAAGCAATACGGAGGCGTTCTCTGGCCATAATCAAGAAGCGCTCAGGTATACTTAAACTCTATAATGTTCAAACATCCATTGTTTAATATTCAACAATCATATTGTACATATTACTGGTATTATATATCTATTATAAATTCTTATTAACTATTAATTATTAATTTTGACTCTTAATTTCATAAATTTATTTCTTAATTAAAAATTTGAGATCCTAATCTCTCTAATTATCTGGTTGCAACTTTCTTTTATTCCTAATTATCTAATGTCGTTTTGTATATATAAAATTTCATTACTTGAAATTTTATTGTTGGGCAGGGATTACCCGATACCCGTAGAAACCTGCGCGGGTGCGTAATGGGTGTGAAAAAATCCCTAAAACACTAAATGGGAAATCCCCAAACTCACATCCAAATAATGTTGGGTGCGGAATAGAGGTTGCACTACCCATACCGAACCCGATCCGTTGATATCCTTACTTGGGAATGACATCGTAAACCCGACCTAAACTCGAAGCTCTAAAGTATGGGTTAGATTCGTGCTTGTGTTTTTGTTTTTAATAAAAAATCAGATCAAATCCAGCTTGGCCCGCCCGACAAAATTTGTTAATAGTGTTCACCCAACCAAAATGAGCCTGTCATGAATAGAGAAAAATTCTCATATGATCACTCTCACCACAAGTCAAAATTAAATGCGCAACGTAATCGGATTCGATTTCGAATATAGTTAGGCAAAACTTTGGTAAACCCGTGCATGAAAAAAGTAATGGCTGTTACAAAATGTGAAAACACACGTGTAAATCAGCATATTTTACAAAGTTAACAAATTAAATAGAATCTACCATTAAATGTACATTCACAATATATCAGATTTTTACTGGCCACTACAAATCGTTACGTTTGTGTGCGTAGGTCGCCGATTATGTAAGAGTGCAAATCCGTACATTGAACTAGAAACGGGCCACCGTTTCCTTCATGTGCGGCAAAAACCCATATAAAAACTAATTCAATATAAAAACATTATCACTAAGAAATTAACAGTGTGGAATAAAGGGTTATTTAGAAATTAATTGGTAATTCCAAATATTTTCTTATTAAAACATTAGATTGTATCAATAAAACAAAACTTATTGCTTAAACATTATAAAGTTTTTTTAACAAATGAGATAACATATGTGAGTGTACACTAAAAATTAATCTGAAAGATATAAGGGTGTTTTTCATGCCTCATGTGTTTTTAATTTATTATTTATAAGCATTTTTTTTTATTTTAAAAAGCTTGAGAATAATAGTAAGAATGTTTTAATTGAAAAAAAATAAAATTAATATATCTTCTTTTATTGTTTCTTTATAATGTTCGTCCTCACAATATAATTTTTGCTCAATTCTCAATTACTAAAATAAGCATTTTCCAATAAACACAAAAATTGATCAGAATCATATTTAAACAAAAACTAAAACCAAGAAAGCTTTATGAAATAACATTATCAATGCTATTAGAATAAAAAAGTAGTAAAATCGGATTCGTACCATTTCGATATCCGGATTCGAGAATTTGCATGCGAAGTCAAGAACGTATCATACACAATCCGATTACAAACTGTTAGTCACAACTTCGACAAAATTCGGTGAAGGATAATTGATATTCAATAGATTGGAAGAGAAATAGAATGAAATGAGAAATGAAAAATGAAAATGACTTCACTTTCATTTTACACGGCCAAACCTATACATACATACATATACATATACATATACATATACATATACATATACATATACATATACATATACATATACATATATATATATATATATATCTATATATACATATAGATATATATA
>CATIWQ010131830.1:0-14560 GCA_949673415.1 Euphorbia schlechtendalii | reverse complement strand
AATTCCACTTTAGATCATTTTACTCCCAAGATTTACCTAGTATCTGCATTTGTATAAAAAACAACTACATACCACGTGAAATCTTTTATATGAAGTATAAATATGACTGAAACTATAGTGTTTAGTGTGTAAAATTAATATGATATTAAGTGTAATTATACACTTATCAATGATTCAATTCCAGAAAAAAGAGTAATTAGAAGAGTTTCAACAATGCTTCGAAAAAGAGATAATTTAATCCAATACTTTAAGCCTTGTGGTGTTTTGATCGGTCCTCTCCATTATGGTACCGATGATAATATTCTGCCAGCTGGGGAACTGAAATATAAACTTGCTATGGATTTCATCGAAAGAAGTAGCTACTCCAACGAAGAACTGTACCTATTAGTGGAATCCAATATCAAAACCTTAACCAAATTTTACGCGGAGTCAAGCATTTTAGTAATGATGACCTGGCATGGATACTTTTTTATCGATGGATGCGTGATATTTCACATCATACACCATGTCGTTCACCCTCGTCACCAAATTTTAATGAAGTTAAAAATAAAAAATGACATAATCGCATTCGTTCAACAAGACGTATTTTTGGTCAAGAATCAACTACCTTTCAAGCTTCTAGAACTTCTCATAAACAAAAACAAAAATGGCAATACCCTTCAAAAATCCATCTAGCATCTTGTATTAACGAACAAAATGGTTATCCCAAACAATGAGATCAATGTGGAGCTTGAGCCTCCTCTGCTACATATATTTAAACATCTAAGAAGGACACTTTTGTTCTGTGGTGAGAGGCTGATTAATATACTAGTAGAGTAGGAGGAGAAAGAGGAGGAGTGGCTAATGTTCATAGCGTCCAAGGGTTAGATATTACATTCAAAAGTGGAATATGGGGAAAGCTTAAGATACCCAGGATTACAGTGGATGATTCAACATGAACAATTTTATTGAACTTAGTAGCATACGAAATGTGCAATGAATTTCAAAGCGATTTCGATGTAACTTCTTATATATGCCTTCTTGATTCACTAATCAATAAAGAGGAATATGTGAAGGAACTTAGGAAGGCTAATGTGATACAGAATATGCTAGGTGAAAGAGTAAGCTAGGGATTCTGAGAATTGTCACTCACACAATCCGTGTGGTGTAGTTGTATTCATATATACATGATTTACAATAATAGAAATAAACCATTCATAGAATTGTATTTATAGTAGGAGACTAATACTAATTAGGAATTAGTTAAATCCTCATAATACATGTGTATCTATCACCCCCCCCCCGGAAGTTGGGTGGGGAGCGGAAGCACAGCCAACTTGTCACAAAGAACTGCAAAAGTATTCCGAAATAACGGTTTAGTCAAAACATCAACTATTTGATTATCAGAGGAGATATGACGAACAATGGTTAATTTTGAAGCAACTCATTCCCGAACGAAATGAAAATCCAAATCTAAATGTTTGGTCCGAGAATGGAAAATAGGATTAGTTGTTAAGTAGGTAGTACTCAAATTATCACACTAGAGAATAGGAGGTCGAGACACCGGATAACCAATCTCTTTCAAGAGCAACTCAATCCAAGCAATTTCGGAAGTGGCATTTGCAACAGCCCTATATTTTACCTCAGTAAAAGACCTCGAAATAGTTCGTTGCTTTTTCGAAAATAGAAGAGAGAAATATCATCCTTTGAACTCTGAAAATGGTAGTCCTAAAGAGACTGAGTAAGTTTGTGGTGCCATATATGAGGAGACTGCTTCAGTCCATAAAGGGATTTTCGAAGATGACACACATGGGTAGGATACTGCGGATCAACAAATCACGATGGCTAAACCATATAAACTGGTGTGTCGAGATCTCCATGGAGAAAAGAATTAGAAACATCTAAATGCTTAATAAGCTAATTGTTACTGTCCGCCAAAGATAGCAGACATCGTATAGTAACTGGTTTAATAATTGGATTGAAGGAATCTGTGAAGTCCATGCATGGCCTTTGGTGAAAACCCTTAGCTACCATGCGAGCCTTATACCACTCTATCGTGACATCTGCTCTTAATTTTATCTTAAACACCCACTTGCACCCTATCACATTAGGTGCTTCATGAGATGGAACCAACTCCCATGTTCCATTTTATATAAGGGCCGAATACTAATCGAACATCGCTAACCTCCAGTGCTGAGATTTAATTGCTATTGAATGACATGTAAGATCAGTTGGCACTTTGCTCGTAAAGAGAGCGCGCGGACTTGACTTTCGAGAAGCCACCATTTGAGTAACCTGAGGCGTTTCAACACCTTTTGAAGTATCTCTAGACCTTGATGGTTGTACCGACTTGCATGAAATATTGCAAGGAACAGGTTTGGTTGAAGCAAACAAATCAAAAACATGTCTAGTTTTGAGTGGTGGAGTGGAGGATGGTGGGGAGGTTACGGCTTGTGGTTGTGTAACAGGTGGTGGTGTAAGTTGGGGGATAGTGAGGGAGGTTGAGTGTTTTGTGGTGACATTAATGGTGATGCCGTAGGAGTGTGAGGTGGTAAGGTTAGAGATGGCGAGTTCATTAGCATAGTGAGGGTAGAAGAAGAAGGTGATGCATGGTGATCATGGACAGTAGGGTGCACAAGATCCGAGTATGGGAAACCTGTTCATCAAATAAAACATGATGTGAGAGAAAGAATTTGTTTGAAAAGGGATCAAAGAAATAATATCCTTTATGAACATGACTATAGCCACCAAAGACACATTTTCGAGATCGATAATCAAGTTTATTTGAGGCATACGGGCGTAGCCAAGGATAACAAAGACAACCAAACACACGAAGATTTGAATAATCAGGAGATTCACAAAACCGACGATTAAACGAACAATCAAACTTAAGAACACTAGTAGGCATATGATTAATAAGAAAAAGAGCTGTATCAAACGGATAAGACAAAAACTGCATAGGCATCTTGGCACGATGTAATAAAGCTAGACCAGTTTCAACCACATGGTGATGTTTATGTTCGGCATTCCCATTTTGTTTAAGGGTATAAGGACATGACTTTCGAAATTTAACACCATGTTGTTAGAGATAGTTTTGGATTGGTTTGAATTCCCCTCCCCCATCAGATTGGAAACATTTAATAGGTCTTTCAAAAAATTTCTCTACAGTGTTCCGAAATTGGATAAAAATGGAAAGTGCATCCCATTTATGTTCCATAAAATAAATCCAACTATATTTGCTAAAATAATCATAGAACAAAATATAATAAGAAAAACCATCATGTGATTGTACCAGGGCTGGTCCCCATACATAAGAACAAATTAGATCTAAAGGTCCAGAAACAATAGACTCAGAAATAGAAAAAGGTAAACAATGACTCTTACTAATAGAACAGTCAGGACATAAATGATACTTAGATAACTTATCTAAAAACTGGATATTATTTTGACGAAGAATACTACTGACAACTGGAAACGTAGGGTGGCCAAGTCTCTCGTGCCACGTAGTCAAGGAGGTAGCATGAGATCTAACTGACGGACTGGAGGGGGATGCCAGAGTATATAAGCCATCTCTATTCTGGCCTTGAAGGATCACCTGTTTGGAAAGAAGGTCCTTCATGATAAAAAAAATCATTAAAAAATTCAACAGAAACATCGTTAGCTTTTGTTAGTGCAAAAAAAAAAATTAAATTTGAATTAGAACTAGGAACATGCAGAACTTGATGCAATTCTAATGACGTATTTGGAATGAAAGATGAGCCAATATGAGAAATATGAAGTTTAGAACCATTACCTAGCTGTACTTCTTTGGGACCTGAATACTCATAGTGTGGATGAGGGTTTCCTAACTCAGATGTAAGATGATGTGTAACCCCACTATCCATAATCTAAGAGTGGGTAGTGGGTTGTACAGTGGTGTGGTTTGAGGTTGGGTGGGAATTGTTTTGGCGAGGTGATAGACATTGTCTCGAAAAATGTCCTGTTCCGTTGCAATTATAACAAACCAAGGTCGAAACATCCATGGGAGCCTGTTGAGACCCCGAATAGTGTGGTGGCAGGTTGGGAAGAATCCCCAACTAAGTCTGCTACTGAGACTGCTGCTGGTGATAGCTGTAAGGCTGCTGGCCCGGCATACTGAAAATTACCCTGTTGGCGGCATTGAGGCTGTGGGTAGAATGGCTACTGGCGGAAGCCCTGTTGGCCTCTCCTGCGGCCTCTGCCATGTCTCCACGCACCAGAAGACTGTGTAAAATAAGCCGAGAAATGATTGAAGTCTTCCACTAGACTTTTATCCTTACCCAATTACCTTTCCTCGGTCAACAACAAACCGAATAAATCATCATAAGAAACCGCTATCATCTGGGCTTCTAACGACCTACAAAATTCATGATACGCGCTATTTGGACCACTCAATCCGTCGAAGATAGCATCCACAAGATCCTAATTGGAGACATTGTATTGAAGAGAAATTAATCTATCAACAATTAACCTTGCACGTTGCATATAAGTCGACATTGATTCTGTACCTTTCTTAAGTGAGTGTAGTTGCTATTTGAGATCCCGAACCTGAGCACGAGACCTAGATGCATATGTGCGTTCCAATTTTGTCCAGGCTTTGCGAGTCGACTTTACCCCTACAACCTGAGGTAGAATTGCTAGTGAAATTGAATCAAGTATCCTGCTCAACACTTGTTGATCCTTCCTTTTCCAAGCGAGAAACGCTGGGTTGGGTGTATTTTCAGCCAAGACTTCAAGGGGAATTGCACCAGTACCATCAACAAACTTGACTAAATCACATCCTACTAGTATAGGAAGAATTAATGTCTTCCAAATAACATAATTACAGGACTCCAATTTGATCGGTAATTGGTTCGAGATCGAAGGAGAAGAAACAGCCATCTAGGTGGCTGCTTCGGTTACAGCTGCAGAAGAAGAGGACAGGGCTGACGAAGACATGATGAAAAGAATCAAAATCAAGAGAAGAACGATGAAGAGAATTGATCGGAAAAAAAAGAGCTTGCTTGTCGGCGGCAGTTTTGCCTTATACGGCTCTAATTACCATGAAAGAGTAAGCTAAGGATTCTGAGAATTGTCACTCACACATTCCGTGTGGTGGTGTAGTTGTATTCATATATACATGATTTACAATAATAGAAATAAACCATTCATAGAATTCTATTTATAGTAGGAGACTAATATTAGGAATTAGTTAAATCCTCATAATACACGTATATCTATCACTAGGAAGTGATAAACAATTAGCAAATTTGTTCAACACGATATTGACTATTTGGTTCCGAATCCCGACATATACTTAAAAGTGAAGAAAGAAATGCAGAGTCACATCGATTCAAAATACAAGAATTGGATAGCGGAAGGATATGAAGGTTATTTTAAAACCCCATGGAGCTTTCTTGCATTTGTTGGAGCAATAACTGCTCTTGCTCTCTCTTTCGTTCAAGCTTGGTATGGAGCCTAACCTGATCCTCCATGCGTTAGCAAGCTCAAATAGTTACTTGGGTGTCGATTGGTTTGTTGAATAAAACAAAATAGGGTGGAATAGAATAAGTATTCTTGAGGAATAATTAAGGAGTTTCAATTTCATTCACTACTATTTTCTTTCTATTCTGCAAATTAAATGACACATTACTAATTTTGTGTGATCAAGAATAATTGTGAGTTTGTGATCTTGATTTTTTTAATGGTTTCCTTTCTTTATAATTTATTAAATGATTTGTGAGTTTCTGTGCTCATATATAGTTATGTTTGAGCTTGATTCTATTTCGTTTAATTTGGTTTCAACTTAAGAGTTCACGTTGCAAACTCAGTTATTTAATAATATTTCAATGGCTGTAATTTAATATTTAGTAACCTATTTTGACAAACTTGAGTTCCGCAGTGCACCTATAAGATTTCAATTGCGGATAAACTATTATCATGATCTAGGATAAATACATCATTACTCCTTAAGTTTGTAATAAAAATTATATGTCAGCATCTTTTTATGTTTTGAAGGGAAAAGGACCGTTACAGGGCGTCAGTCTCTAATTACAAAAGTTCTAAATATCTTATAACTTAGCAAAGAACCGGTTTAACCGCTCAAGCCAACTAAACCACCCACTTTGAACAATATTTGTGTAACACATTACAAACTCGCGATTTTGAAAAATCAAACTAGTATTGACTTGCACGTGTCCATTCATTTCATTCATTTTCATTTTCAAATTCTTTACTATCTTCCTGTTCATTTCTTCTTATCATATGAACTTTTCTAATGTTTTCATAACCGTACCGAACATTAAACTAGTGAAGTTACCGTTATGCAGTATTACAGGTACGACGGGTGATATAACTGATAATTTTGCCGGACAAGTGATTTCATAGGAAATTATTTATACAAAAAATACATTTATATATATATTTGCAATAAAAGTATGAGAAACTATGTTATTTTTTTTATACTATTACAATTATGTTTTACAAATATATTTTTTGATATTATTGCACTTTATTTTATTATTGGACATGTTATACTCGTACTTTTTATATACCGACATTTTTAGTGAACCGTACTAGAATCACTAGCAGTACGCGGTATTACCGGTACAATCGGGTGGTATGGTATAGTATTGATAACACTACTTTTGTCACCTTTCTACATGCTATCTTTCCATCCAGTTCACATCAGTATTATCTAATTTACAAAGAATTAAATAGAAGGGGGTTCACATTAAAATTAATAGAAGCCATGCATGGTCCAATTGATAGTAGCGTGACTCCCTATAATAATCTCATTAACTCCGGTGAGAACGCTTCCAGGTGAGCCGGAGACAGTAGATATATTGGATTTAATGGTTGACTCCGTTTGATGTTGAAAAATGCTTCACCAAATACGCATCGTCTTTACCGACCATTTTACCTACAACTATCTCATTTACATTTGGGCATCCTATGGCGACTTTGATGCAACCTCCGTCGCCTTATTGTTGTAAGATGTTTTTTTCCAGGAGTCTTAAATCCACTTCCACCATTCGAGAGGAGGTGGTCAACAGCCTTCTTTGACAACTGTTCAAGATCTCAAGCAATGGCAAGAAACGGTGAATTTGAAAAATGTGATTTCTCTCCTAATGAGTAGAACATGAAGAATTTAATCAATTAAAAATACTCTTTTGAGTTTTAAACCCTATTGGGAGAAAATCCTTCAAGTTTCAGTTTGAGAATTGTTAGGGCAACTGTAAGCATGGTTTTTCGCAACCTAGAATGTCGATGGTGAAGGTTTTCTTTTTGTATTTTGTTTAACCAATAATATTAGGTTTAAGTCATTTATTGGAATTTGCCTCCAAAACCCACCGAAAATAGACCTTAGAATCCCAAAACTAATCAAAATAAAAGATTGGGGTAGGCAGGCTATTAGGATCATTTGATCTCGGTACCGCCTTTGTGATCACGGTATTGAGATCATTATCACGATACTGCAATCGCTTTATGTTCCTAATTAGTTTGCCGACATAAAGCCATTTAATCCTATTCTAAACCACAAAATATGGTAGTGGGATCATGAAATCAGTACCGTATCAACCTAAATCGGAAGAAAGAATGATTTGTTTCTTTTTTTCGGTGGACTGATTTTTTACCCGAATCAAACCCACTTTTTTCCATAAATATGACTTGAATTTCTACATTCCAGGTCAAACTTTTTATCTAAAATTCACAAACTCTAGAACAAAAATAACCAAACTTCTTCCCGAATTTGTAAAAAAACTTAAACAAGTAGAAGAATCACTCAATTTATTTACTTGTTCATCACTGATTCTTATTCTATTTTCACCTAAATCCCAAACACCAACCCAGTACTTTCTTCAAAGGCAAGTCTCAAGCTCTTGACTTTGGATCTATCATAAAGGTGGATTCTAAACAAAAAGGTACAAATCTAATCTGATACTTTGTATTTTGTTATTTCAATTACCTTATTATTTTCGATTTAGTAGATCGAGAAGTGTTAGAACGTTACGTTAAAGCCTAAGGGGATGCGTGTAGCTTCCGGGTAAGTTCTCGAACTTTTCACCTCTTTAGTTATGAATATACATGTTTACTGATAATTAAAAATTGATTAAAAATGTAAACTTAGTAAAACATTGAATGAAAAAGAGCCAAAAATCCAAAATTGCATGTAAAAAACTTGTTTTGGGATATTCTGTCCACGATTCCGGTAGACTAGGGTCAAGAATGGTACCGTGACCATTGATTGGGGTACCGGGTTCGATTTTTGCCAATCGGAATCAATGGCAGAATGTGCATTGCTCAGTATTTTTTTCCATTTAACCTTTGTTTTGTAGAGTTGCATGAACTTATTTTGATTTTTTATGGGTAGATATATTTTCATTAGAAAGCCTGAATAATTGGGTTACATATAAATAAAATGGAGTAGTTTTTAGAAAGGTTTTCATGATTTTTCAGGGTTTTGTCTAGAAAAGGAGACCTTTTGTCCTAAGCTGGAAAATGGCAAAAAGTGCTGTGTTGTTGGTGACGCTTAAGGGTGTTCAAAAACCGAACCTAACCAAAATAACCGATCGAACCGATGTAATTCGGTTCATTTGGTTCGGTTTTCGGTCTAAACGGTTCGGTTTCGGTTGTCACTTTTATAGATATTCGGTTAATTTGATCATTTCAGTTTTAATATAAAAATAACTAATATAACCGAATCAACCGATTAATTCAATATATCTAAAAAATTAATTACATGTATAAAAATTTAATCTACACATTTAATTTCATTAAATTTGTCATATTAATATCATCACGTTCTTAATACACTATTAGTTCATTTTATTGCTTTTGTACTAGATATACATGTTAATTTATGTATGTAATGAAAATGTTAGTGATAATTATATATTAAATAAATAGATTTTAACAAGAAAATGAAAGAACAAATAAAAAAAATTGATCGGTTAAATGAATAGAACCAACCGAACTGAATAATTCAGTTCGGCTTCGGTCACTTATCTGTTTCGGTTCGGTTTCAGTTTCCATTTTTTCATCTATTCATTTTTCGATGTATTCGGTTCGGTTCGGTTATTGAACCGAACCAACCGATGAGCGCCCCTTGTAAGGGTAGCCACTATAGTGAAGGGGAGCTATTGATGACGTCACCGAAATGGAGGCGTGAATTAGTTGGGATTAAAAATATGTTTTAATTAAAGTTAACATATTTTTTTATTTCTAGTTATCTTTTGGAACAAGTAGGAATATTCTATTGTTAAAATATCTAGATATATTTGTGTGGCTACTTTTCCTTGGCCCTTTGGGAATTGTGGGGAACCATATATAAGCTTCTAACCCAAGTGGCGGATATGATGGATCTACTTATATAATTACTTGTTTTCTTCTTCATTTCATCTGCCATTAATACTCTTTAAGCTTTCTTCATTTATGATCAATAAGTTTATGCCATTAATGGGGAAGAGGGAATAGTCCATCATCAAGCGAAGTCTTCCCTATAAAAGACAGTTTAAGGAGATCTTTCCCCAGCTTGTAAAGTATATTTCTATTCTTAGCTTATATGCTTGTGTGAATAGAAGTTTAATTGCTTAACTTGAACCAAGTATCTAGTTCATGCTAAGTTACCTGATTATTAATGAAGACCTTCAAACACATACATTACATGATATTGAAAGATAATTGCTTGTATGCCTTGGGTTTCATGTTAATGAATGCTTAACTATTCTTAATATACTTTATTATTCATATGAAGGACTAAGAGGTGAAGTATGTTAGCTTAGTAAAAAACTAAACTAGCTTAATACATAGTTTAAGAAGTTAAGGTTAAAAGACCTCGGAGCTGAATTGCTGTGCAAAGACTTGTACTCATAGCTAGGGAAGATTACCTTTGATTATTCTTAAGTTGGATTTAGCTTGAGCTTTTGAATATTAAATTAAACAATCTTTCATTTCAATTTTATCATTATCGCAAGTATCTTTAACATTCAACAAAATCCCCTTTTCAAGAAATTATCTTTTTAGTCATCATTAGCCCATTTATCATGATAAGTACAAATTTGACATAAAGAGATCATTGTGGGATATGATGCTCTTACTTGCCACTTTTATATCTTGCCACTAGTATACTTGCTTGGTGTTACCGTTTTAGTGCAATAAGATTTTGGCACTGTTACTTAGGAGTAACTTATGCTAAGTTTGTAAACTTTGACTATAAATTGTTGCTTTTAATCTTGTGTGTTTATAACCTTGTTGAAACATGTCCTAAAAAGATTTCCTTGTGCATGCAAAGAGTTGGGAGAGAACCACTCATTCCATTAAATCCTGAAATAGAAAGGGAGTGTAGAAGGTGAAGTGGCACTGTAAGAAGAGCTCATGCAAGGGAGAGACTGAAGGAAAAAAGAAGAGAGCTTGACCACCAAAGCAAGAAAGGCTCGAGGATGAAAGAGAAAGACTTGAAAGAGAAAGGCATGCTCAAAATCTTGTAGGAGAAGATGAATTTCATCCTCCACAAAAGAGGGACAACTTTGAGAACATATTTGGAGCCCAATATAGAAGGACACTCTTCATCAATTATAATTCCTCTAGAAGGAGATAACCTGTTTGAAGTAAAGGGCTCCATGGTCCACATGCTACAAGCTACTATTCAGTTTAGAGGATTTCTAGGAGATTATCCTAATGCCCACATTCAAGACTTCGTAAAATGTGCCATCACCTTCAGAACTAATAGAAACTTTTTAGATGATGCTATAAGGATAAATATTTTTCCCTTCTCTTTAAAGGATAAGGCTAAACAATTAATGAAGACCTTGCAACAATGATTAATCACAACCTAGAATGATATGGAAAAGGCCATCCTAACAAAATATTTCCCACCAAAAATAGCCTTGAAGCTAAGGAATGAGATTACAAGATTTATGGAGCTCCTAGGAGAATTAATGTTAAAAGCTTGGGAGAGATATACGTGTTAGACATGATGTATGCCCCAGAGGCAATTAGGGAGATATATCTTTATTAGCTATCATGTACAAGTAGTTTTAGATTATTGTTATCAATAATAAAGGCCTCTTTGTTATTTTACAATGTTTATTTAAATTATGTATCTCGCTGATATCATATATATGAAGGATCTCACAAAATCTCGCGAAGAAAAGATGTCGAACATAAAAGGAAAGCTAAGCTGAAGTGATTTGAAAAGGAGAGGGGGAACCATTATATATAGTGGGAGGGGTGGAAACTGCTCCCCTAATTTTCCAATGTGGGATGGGGAAATCCCCATCCCACAACCGAGCCGGTGTGCGAAGCTCCAACTCTGCACGGGCAGACCCACGATCGACTTGCAAGGTACATCTCCCATTATATCACTACATCAGGAGCGATGGATCCCATCTTGACTACTGGGCTTAAAAATGACTAATGATCACTATATCCGTAATCACCAGTATCATCCTGGTTGCTAAGAAGTATGACCTAAAGTATAGAAACTCCTAAAAAAGGTAACTAGTATCTCAGGTTTGAAGATACTTGTACTGGTTTTGCAATAAGAAATGACACCAACACATGTATATAATTATTTCTAAGTGTCTATCTTATAACGATCTCCAATGTATTACCCGAATACATTCATGTGTTAACTCAAGGTACCACCTTCAGCATGGGAGATCGGCTGCTTGGATCTAATCCAAGGAGTAAGCCTACACATGCTAGTTTTTCCGCTTCATTGATGTCCAATCTCAATGAAACTATGACTAAGGATATTTAGACCATTAATAGTAATACTATGTCCTCGCACTTTCATGCTATGAAATAGTCACAGACTTTGTCTTATCAATGTACATATATAATAACACATATATATGATACCAGCAAGATGCATAATATAAACAAACATTGATAAGATGCCTTTATTATTATTATTAATCTGAAACTATTTGTACATTATAACTAATTAAGTATATCGCTTTAATTACATTTAGAGCATACATCATGTCTAACAATCTCCCACTTGCACTAGAACCAATTACCCATGCGCTTCTTACCATACTTGTTAACATGTTGGTCATGCTTAACCAGAGTCAATGGCTTCATTAAACCATCCGCTAGATTCTAATCCGTAGGGATGTATTTTAAGCTTATATCCTTTCTAGCTACTATCCCTTGAATGAGATGGTACTTTCTGAGTACATGTTCATTTCTTTAACGAGATCACGGTTCCTTTACCTGAGCAATAGCCCCATTGTTATCGCAATAGACCGCCATTAGATTTACAATGCTGGACACCACACCGAGATCACCTATAAAACCCTTAAGCTAGACAGCTTGCTTAGCTAATTCTGAAGCATCTATATAATCATATTCAATCAGTAGTCCTATCCTGTTTGAAACTTTTCCAAACAATTGCCCCTCCATTTCACAACACACACCCTGACTGGGATGTGTCATCATCCCTGTCAAACTAAAAACTCGTGTCAGTGTATCCCTTCATAGAGGGATCACCTTCTCCATATACCAAAAATATATTCTTCATCCTACATAAGTAATTAACGATTATTTTTATTTAACATGATGTATACCCTAGAGGAAGTTAAGGTGATATATCTTAATAAGATATAATTTACAAACAATTTTAGATTATTATTATTAATAACAATAAAAGCACCTTTGTTGTTTATCAATACTTGTTTAATTTATGTATCTCTCTAGTATTATATATATGGGGTATTATACACGCACATTGATAAGACAAAGTCCATGACTACTTCATAGCGTAAAAGTGCAAGGACATATTGGGAATGATGTGGTTTGAGAACTACACATACGTGTTACTATGAATAGTCTAAATATCCCTAGTCATAGTTTCATTGAGACTGGATAGACTACCATGTGTAGGCTTACTCCTTGGATTAGATCCAAGCAGCCAATCTCACGAGCTGAAGGTGGTACCTTAAGTTAATGTTCGCCACTTTTCTCCTGATAATATAAAAGATCTAAATATGAACAGGTGTTGTCAGTACCGCTTATCAAATAGAAAAATGATGATAACTGCAAGTATACAATTGTGATGTAGTTTTAAAAGATATCGATCTCACAGGGAAGGAATTCGGTTCTAAGGATCAACTAGAGTTACGGAACAAAAGAAAATAAAATAAGTTGAAGATTTTGAATGGTAGATTGATGAATGGACAGATGCATGAATAGATTAGAAAAGATAAAAAAAGCATATAGATATTCCCTAAGAATAAGTATAGAGGAGTAAAATATGCAAAATATTCAAAAATGTTTTATGCACTAGATAACTTCAACAAACTCGGTTCTAGACACCCAAATATCCTATAATTCACAGTAGAGAAACACATTAAATGATACTTCTAAATCTAGGGTAAACAAATTATGACACTTATAAAAACCTGGACAATAATAATACTATGCTTAGTACGGGTCGCTCTCACATAGCCATATTTAGCAAGTTACCACTCTAAAAATGTTGGCTCACTCAATAGCATTGTAATCAAAGATCTAGTGATTATACACAATCTTGTTAACCCTGAAACTACTCTTAAAGTCAACTTGAAAGCATATAACTTCATTAATATAAGTGACGCAATACGAAATACTTGTTATGACACATAAGCATATCATAAACTTCGAATTAAAAAGTATAAGTGGAAAACAAAGTAAAGTTGTAAGTTATGCAAGTGAAAGCTAAAGTTGATCAAATTGTATCCACTCTTTAATGGGAGTCGTCAATTCCCGCAATTCCCACATCTACTTTGAATTCGGCCTCCACTAGTACAGAACCTCCGTTAGGATGCTATTCCTTGTAAATATTGAACAAATGAATGTTGAAGAATAGAAACTTTTATTGATAAGTGCTTTGCAATTACCCTCATACAACAATCGCTTGAATTTGTGGAGAAATCTAGTGATTGAAATAAGAATCGAATCACTTATACATATTTCTCTCTAACACTTTGAACTTAGCGAAATCTAAATAACTTTCACTCTCTATCCATCATGTATTACTGCCTACGTACATCTCCCTCTCGACCCATGAAATGGTTGATTTGAACCTCTATTTATAGAGTGTGAAAGGTTGCATCATGATTACAGTGTCTCCAAAAGGTGTCTTTTCATTTGACAGTTGATGGTGGTTGATCCTTCTTATCCAGCGGTTGGAAGTTGAGAAGAGTTGATCAAATCCATTACAATTCACAAGCGTGACATACATGTCATGATCGTGAATGTGAGTTTGTTACTGACTATTTGTGAAGAATGGTAAGTCCCAATAGATAGTCGTGAGCGTTATTTGGCCAATCGCGAGTAGGAATGACGATCGCGACATGGTTGTGACTTATGCTTTTTTCATGATTCTTCTTTGCAACTTTACTGATTTTTGACAACTTCTATCCTAAGCCAATTCCTTGTATTCCATGTATCTTTCTGCACCTTTTTCACTCTTTTTGCATAGAATTCCATCTTTAATCATTTCACTCCCAAGATTCACCTAGTTTCTACACTTGCATAAAAAATAACTACATACCACGTGAAATCTTTTATATGAAGTATAAAATGACTCTAAACC
>CATIWQ010131823.1:0-12861 GCA_949673415.1 Euphorbia schlechtendalii | reverse complement strand
CAGGACTAAAATCAATTTTTGATTTTTTATTATTCATATTGTAAAATTCATTTCACTGGCAGACATTCCTGCCAGAATTTCATAAACTCCTGAAGCAATGTTGTTATTATCAACATGTATTCTTTCAACTCTATCATGTCTAAGTTCAGACTCTCTATCTGAATCTTTAGATTCTGAATCAGAATTATGAATTCTTTCCACATTTGATATAGAATGTCTCGAATTATCAACAGGAGATATGTGAAAATAATTTGAAGAACTAGGTCTTGAGAATGAAGATCTAGATCTTGGAGTATTTTCCAAAAATCTTTGTTTTTTAAAATTAATAATGATATCACCTTCTGGTGTTTGAATAATCCTAGTTGGATTATTTTGAGTAGTTGGTGCAGCTGGAACTGCTTTTTCTATAATCCAGTTATCAGGAAATATGATTTCCTCCCATTTAATGGGTCTACGAGTTGTGATTTCAGACTTATGAAAATTTGATTCTGTGAGAAGTGACATGATGAATTGAGTTATTATAATCAAATCACAATCAATTATCTTTGTTGCGTTGCACTCTTAGCCAAATTTGGTTACTTGTTAGCAAAATCCAGGTCCCCATAATGAGGTTATATACATGAATTTTATATGCTCCTTCCGGTGCTGAAACATTGTCATTTTAGGATTTTCATCAAGATCAACAAAACATTTATTATTCTATTAGAATGACATATTTATCCATTTTACTTTATTATAAAATTTTCTCTTTTCTCAATTATTATCTATTATTTCACTTTATACTTAATCTCTTTACTAATTAATACAAGGGTAAATTAGAAAACAAAAGTTGAATGTTGCGTTGATATGCGAATGACAAACAAAAAGAAAAAAGATATATTGGCTAAAACGACAATCTTTCGACATCGGAAGGAGTAATTTATAAGGAGTAATTTATATATGATAAGGAAAAATTTAAAAAGTTTGGGTCAAATATAACCATACTTTATCAAAACAAATATACACAACTTTTAGTGGTTCAAAGTTAAAACTGAATTTATGGTAATGAATGTAGTTGTATCATATTTTAACGAAATCATTTTGACTATTATTGTGTTTTTAAGTGTAAACAGTAAAATTTATATAAAAAAAAGTGTAAACAGTAAAAGGATATGATAACAGCCCACCATATGGCCTGCAGCCCATGAGGCCCACACTAAACTTAAGAGGCCTGATCATCAGAAATAACTCCCACGGTTATGTCAGGTTTAGTGCACGAGGGCGGTTACAGCACTATGAGAGCGGTTGGTACATCATGGTAGCGGTTACCGCTCACATTCCTAGCATGATCAGAGCGGTTATGCCATGATCTAGAATAGCTATAAATACCAGTTCTTCAGGAGTTGTTGGGTACGTAATTCTAACACTCAGATCATATTCTAGAAATCATACTCCCACCCTTTATACTAGCTTGAGTGTTGGAGAGGCTTCGCTGGAACCCCTGCCAAGCTTATCTAACTTGTGTTTGTGGTTGCAATAGTTGCATCTTCAGTCACCAATTCACATTTCGGGGTTACTCAACATCATTGGTTCGATGAGCATGGACACCTTCCTAATAGATTTTCCATCATGAATACCGAATCATCTCAGCGAAACATCAAGCAAATCATTAACCATGAAGAAAGTCATAGCTAGATGGAGAATGCCTCCATGGAAATGGGCCCACCTCGGGATATCCGAGGAAATATAATAACCCACATTCTAATCTTCGAGGAGATGGAAAGGGATTTGGAAGCCTGGCTCTTGCCCAATGCCACCCCAAAGGAGTAGGCTTTGGCAAAATACATGAATAATTGATGTACATGGTGGCAACGGTACATGATACCATTAATGAGGAGAAGCTGGCTCGCGAGGCTAGTGAACAAAGACTTCTGGCCTTGGAAGCAGCAGTGCAGAACCAAAACCCATACAGCCACAAGAAAAGCCTGGTGTATAACAAGCCTGTGCTCTGGAGGCCCCCCGTCCAGAGAGAAGAATGGAGGAGAGGTGGGGCGAAGAGAGATTGGAGAGGAGACGGGAAATGTCTCGTAACCCCGTTGGATCCCATCATCTTGGGAAGGAGATGGCGTAAGAGGAACAGCAGGTGGATCGGCCATGGAGCCTGATCCAATATCATGAATGGGAGAGCCAAGGCTCTTCAGAAGAGGAGTGGGCCATGCAGACCGAGACCTCGAAATACCACCCACGGAGCAGGATACCCCCATTAGAGAGGGATTTAGGGAGTGGACGGGCCGAGCTGGAGGTCAGGTCAAAAAGACCCCAGTCGAAGTACGTTGGGGAATCAAAGAGAAGGCTGGACAGTTCTCAGGAGGAGCGCTTCAGGGCCGCCCAAGAGGCGGTTAGAAAGGAGGAGATAGAAGTTGCCATGAGGCAACAAAAGCTGGAAATGATGAAGGACTTGAAGGTGTACATAACCGAGGTCGAAGTAGACCCGGTGTTACCGGAAATTGAAGACGTAGAATCGCCATTCTCTAGGGAGATCTAACAGGCGCCTTTTGACCCAAAATTCAAATACCCGAAGCTGCGCATGTATAATGGGGAAGGGTATCCGGTAAACCATATAAAGAATTTCCACAGATCCTTGATATCAATATTGGCTTCGGACTCAATGAAGTGTAAGCTGTTTCCGGTCAATCTGGATGGGTCGGCCAATAATTGGTTTGAGGGACTCAAGCTTGGGTCAATCACATCCTTCAAACAAATGGCCTAGGACTTCATCCTTTATTTCATTACCTCCATACCGCCCTAGAAAACAGTGCAGGACCTGTAGCTATGCAGGCAAAACCGAGGAAAAAGCTTATCCTCCTTCCTCAAGCGCTTTAACAAACTGACGTTGGAAATAAGGGGCTGCGATCTGGAAGTGGCCATCGATTCTTTGGCCAACAACTGTCGATGCCTAGACTTATCAAAGGAGCTATTGATCGAGAGGCTGAAGTCCCTGGCCTTGATAATGCAAGAGGCACGGAAGTGGATAGTATGGGAGAACCATCAGAAGCAGATGGTGGTTGTGAGCATGAGATTTTATATTAGCTCGCGTGTTAAATGATGAAGACTTTTTGGGATTTTTATCCTCGAATCACACAAATTTTCGATTATTAGATCTCTGAATGAGAATGTTCCTCATCACCGAGTCGTGTTAAGGAATTTATTTATTTTGAAAAAAAATAAAAAATTTGATAAATAAATAAATTTAAAAAGAAAGAATATAAAAAAAATTATAATCGAACCGAACTGGTCTGGTTGAACGGGCGAGCCCATGGCTCGCTAGGAACTAGCGAGCGCTGGAAATTCTAGCAAGGTGCTGGAAGTCCAGCACCCTCGCTGGAAATTCCAGCGAGGGTTGTTGCTGGAAATTCCAGCGAGCTCTGTTTAGGCCCAGCCCGAGCCCTATAAATATCCGAGACTTTTTGAATTGAAGGGGCTCGAAATTTTAGAGAAAAATCTAATTTTCAGAGGAAAAACTACGAGAAAAACAACAAAAATATTTTCTTTCAAATTTTCTTTAATAATTTGGATCCAAAATACGTTTGTATTCCAAAACTTCTGATTTTCATATCAACTTTCCTCAATTTCAATGTCTTCTAAAATCCTCAGATATTATCGGGTCTAAAACAAATTTAGAACCCGGGTCTGATTATTTTTAAGAAAAATAAACATTTATTTTTCCACAAAAACATGATTGAAAAATAAACGAGGAACGCTATCGGGGATCATACAAATACGCCGAAGTGGATTCACGCAGAAAGGGTAAGCCTTTGAGTTCCTAGAATTCCTGATTCCATGCTCATCGTCTGCTATTTCTTCTTCTAATTTTATCTGTGGACCTAGAATTCTTATTATTGTTGAAAATGTTGTAATTTTCTTTCTTCATTTGCAATTTCTTCATTAATGGAAACTCATGTTAGAATACCCCCACGAAGGGAATACAAATTATTCCTGGATAACAGGCCTCACACTTTGTCATGCGGTCATTTTCACTAATAAAAATTGACCAACATATGTGTAAATAAAATTGAACCTTTTTTTTATTTAAAATGAGAACTTTAAACCGTAGATATTTTAATTAGGCCACACGGGGCCTTCTCAAAATCAAATCGAACATACTTGCAAATATTGTGCCATATCTCGTGCTAACCTTTGTGGATGCAGGTTAGATGTATGCATATGATTTTATTTTCCTTCGAGTATTGCAAATATTATTTTTCAGAAATGTAATTAATAGATTAGGTGGGCGGTTGCATCCCCCGAGGTTGTAACCTTTAATCTTTACTTTTCCGCATTTATTTACCTATTTGTGTATGGATTTGTTACTTTTCGCACATACGTGAATCATGCATAATAACTCGAAAATGACATAAGTACGAATATGCACAATTAAGAAATACGGTTTTCTATATATGTAATATAATGTGATCCAAAAAGAAATAAGCAACTTATCTCGAACCCGAATCTCTGTGTCTTAGTGGGCCGTCCCCCGGACATTAAGCCTCACAAGACTTTAATTCCTAGAAAGTGCTAATCCAGGTGGCGACTCCACACTAAGAGACGGAGGATTCGGGTTTAACCGATCTAAAAATGTATTCGCTTTCTCAATCTATTTTTCCTGGTCCACTACCTGGTACATTTTATTTTTCAACTTAAACACTCCCGGTGGACCGCACCTCTCATTCTCTGCGTGCTCTTGGTCTATTGCCCGGTGTTGTTCGCTTACAGTGGCGACTCTTCTGGGGATTTTTCTAAACACTTTTTTAAAAGGTTTTAGATTTTGGATAAGTGCCGAAAATTATTAATCACATTATTCCGTATTTTCTTAATTATGACATATTCATAAATTCACATTGCAATAGAGGGAATTAGCCCGTAAATTTAAGGTACCCTATTACTGCGAAGCTTTCTCTTGTACTAATCTTCCTCCTTGAGAAAAGATAGTACTTGAGCGGGTGGAACACTTATTATCATATAGCATGTACCTCCCTCGTTAGAACCCATTTGGGGAGAGGCTTGGAGTGTATTTTAGTGCAACAATAACCTTCTATATCAACAACCCAATTATAAACCTCATCTAAATAAGCCGTAGGCATTTTCCCTAGGGTGTGACCCAAAAAATGACCATGCATTATATTTTCTTGCAGGTGCGCTCCTTAGTATCCTCGTGATACTAAGATGAACCAAACTTAGGATAGAGACTAGCCAAAATCCCTACACGAGGGAGTTGCATGGTTGGAAGTTTGGACGTTGCATGCTTTTTGCTACATACTTATTATTATACAAATGTTATGCTAACTACGAATCTTAGTGCAGACACTCAAACACACACACATAATGTTAACATAGCATTTTCTCATACCAGATTAGTGTCACATACACTTGGGATTAGTTGACACCTGAGATCGTGTCACCCTAAGACAACATAAAGCCACTTAGAAACATCACTTACCTCTTTTCAACGAGATGTCCACTTGACATCCGGCTAGTAGCCCATATAGGGTAAACATACCTTTCTTTTACTGCGTAATGTCCACTTGACATCTAACACTCAGCCCACAAGGGGCAATAACATATCCCACACATTACTTATGAGATGTCCACTCGACATCCAACTCGTAACCTACACAGAGCGATCACACATGACACATAGCCCAAATGGGGCAAACACCCACCCAAACCATTCTTTTCCACATCATGTGATGTCCTTGCTGACGTCCGAACCTAAGCCCACATGGGGTAAACTTAATTCAAAAATCTTACGAAGGTATATGCTTAGTACACAAACCATCCGCCCACATGGGGCAAAGATTCATGTATCATCACATACCCTCAAATAGCGATGACCACACAGGCATCCAAAACTCTACCCTAATTGGGCAAAATAATCGAATCATTCCTTCAATAGCTACATACGGTTGTTATTTTCATCTTATTCGATTTCATCAAGGTATGTCACATTACTTACCCGAAATAATTTTGACCTTCTCATTCCATAAGATCTAGTCATAGGATGAAATCTCAAAATATTGACATATTACCATACGGGCAACTTGTTCACCTCACTTACACCATCCATGTTACGATGTCACACAGACATCGTATGGATCTCAAATACAACCCGAGATGTTAGATTTTCATTTCCACTTTTTTTATTTTTACCTAATGACTAACCTGTTTGTTTCAAATGGATTGATAAACATATTATTCACATCATAGCATGCTAACCCCTTGTGAATGCAGCCATAACATTAAACGTCTCATTCATTTTTCACATCACGAATCATGTTATGAATACCAAACGCATGGTCTGATCTTTTACTTGTGTATCAGAGGGGCTTGGAAAAGGCCTGCTTACCGCCTGGTCTACATTTCCCCAATCATGGCCAATCTGGATTGGGTTTCGTACACTGACTCAAGTGAGGACTCGGGTTCTGATTCAGATTCAGTTCAACGTACATCTTTCATGGCCAATCCACAAGAAGAAGGTGCGGGGAGGATCACCTTATCCTTACGGGACAGAACTCTCAGCAGACACATCAGTCGTCTATGAGCACTGAGATCGTAGCTGCCTTAAATGCCTTTGCCAACAGCGAACAACTAGTATTGCTTATTCGCAGCACGCCGGGAGGGCTCAGAATGTAGTGTCCAGCTTGGAGGTCACCCTTAACAACAATAATCTAACTAGCCAGTCTGAAACATGGGGACCTCCCACCTCACACATGGTGCCCCCAACTCCTACTGCCTTTAATGAGTTCGGGGCCAGAAAAAATCAACTGAACCATGCTCAAATTGGGCATCCAGGATATAACTTTGCTAATCCTTCCCAGAATCAATTCTTCTAGGGGCAGCATGGCCAGCCAACATTCACTGCAGGGCCTTTTTATCAAGGAATGACCCAACAGCATGTTCCTAGCTGGAGTACGTCAATTACCTCATAAGCACCTCAATCGCCCAATTTTGTTCATATACCTAGGGGCATTATGGTTTTTATCCAAACACTAGGAACACCATTCTCCAACAACCAAGCATGGTGGAATTATGGCAACAATTAATGGTAACTCACGGTGGCCACCTAATAAACACATACCCTGCACAACTGACAGTTGGGGATGAAGATAGCTTGCCACCCAACTTTGCAATGCCATAGTTTGAAAAGTATGTGGGATCTGGCGACCAACGCGCTCACTTGACGCATTATCAGATAGTGATAAGAGCATTAAGGGTCAACGAACGGATGATGGCTAAGCTCTTTGTCATCACCTTGGGCCACCTAGTCAATGAATAGTACAGCTACCTTCCGCTAGACATAGCTACTGATTGGAATAGCCTTGCTCAGACTATAATGGGGCATTATGGTTTCAACTCTCAAATGGAAACCACAATGCAACATCTAGAGGCTATAAGGCAAGAGTAGGGTGATAGCTTCAAATCCTACCATGCGCATTGGATGGCCACACAGGTTAGGCTTCAAGCTCCCTTAACTCTACCGGAGATGATAACCAAGCTTTTGGACTGTGCACTGCCATCATATAGGAACAAGTTTGGGTCAGACATCTTTTCGAGCTATCAAGAAGTGTTTGAGAAGGTGGATAGGATGGAGTATTTTGAATCTATAGACATGTCTAGGGGGCATTAGCACCGAAAGATGATGATGTAATAAATTAGCTTTTAGCTACTTTGCCCACGAGGCTTTTAAATTTTTGAATAAAATAAGCTTTGTTTACTTCCTTGATATTCTATCGATGACTTCACACATTCTCATAATCATATACATAATGTTTTTAGCACATGTGACACATCATGTCATGAAACTAATTTGGGTATAAATGGATTCCCCATAATAAATTCAAATGATTAGACTCTTGAGGGAAAGTGAGGGACAAAACACATGTTCTTAGACGATGCGTGATAGCATTTGCCTCATCCTACAAAGATGTAAGATTGACAGACTGATAACCAAGCATGAAATGTCCACTGACTACTAAATCAGTCAAACAAAGATCAAAATGATCAAAGCCAGAATAAGACCAAAATGTCAACAAAGCAAATTGAGGTAAAACCACTGGCTCAAAGACACAAAGGAGTCAGATCGTTGAACACTTCTTCACATAGCCCACCAACACTTATGGGCCGATCATTACATTATGGAAGGAACATCATTGAACAAAAATCGTTCACCACCGATGGAATCAAGCTATTAGATCTGATCTTTGAAATATCACCTATTATTAGAGAACAATTGATTTCAAAAGGAAATGCTAATGATCAAGACCCATCATCGAATACACCTCAAGTTGATAAAGCAGCATGAGCACCAACTAATCGATCAGAAACGTTGAACGAAACAACAATCGAAGTCATGGACATGGACAGCGGCCGATCTATTAAATCAACCAAGTATTACACAGTTGCTATCACACATAGGTGAAAGAAATGAATTAGTAAAAAGTAATACCAATAAAAATAAATTAGCCTATCAATAAACATTCAGTTAGTTGAGCAAAAATTCGGGCCTCTTTTCAAAATAGAAAAAGAATAGTTTGCTGAGTTGAAAACCTGAAAAGGGCGGCTTAGGTAAAACTTAGGACATCGACAGAACCACATTGGTTAGAAAAAATGACAGGGCTAATCAATGGCAGGTGTCAAATCATTTGAAACATTTATGCCCCTATTAAATTTATCAATGAATTGTCATTTTTGCTGAATCTTTATATGTATGCTTGTTTTGATTGCTTGCATGCCAATGGTAAAATATCGCAAGTAAACATCCAAATAAAAAATGAAAAAGTAAAAATAAAGAAAGATGAGTCTGTTGGATTGAAAATCTAAAAGGGCGGTCCAGGAAAAAATTAAGACATGGTTCGATAGATTGAAAACCCGTAAGGGTGGTCTATGCAAAAATTAGGACTAAAGCAATATCAAATTCATCATCTCCTCCTCGAAACAGTATATGACATTATATACCTCCAACACTTTAGGCATGGCTTCCAAGCGATCATCGCCAACACAATGCGGGATCAACGACTCATCCTGTAACATCCCATTTAATGATATCATATTTGCATTTAGATACATATGTTATATGTTATGAAATTCATTATATGGTATAATTATATATATCATATATTGTTTTAGACATTTGTTTAAGTTATATAAAATACGAAATTGAACATTTAAGTAGATAGCTTCGGGATGTTATTTAGAGGAAAATAATTATAGTTGGTTAAAATATTTTAGTATCATTTGGGATTGTTCTTTATTAGAATTAGTAAGGAATAAGTATGAGTATAGTTATAAGTATTGGTATTTATTATTAATAATATAAAGGAGGGGCAAATTGGTCATTTTTCTTTGTATCAGAATTTCTATCCTAGAAGAAAAAAATGCAGCCTTTGAAGAGCTTAGAGAAGAGAGGAAGAAGAAGAGGAATCAGAGAAAGTAGGAATCATGTATGTTTTCGATTTTGTAAGGTGATTTTCATAGTGTTAGAGATAGAATTTTGATTTATGATACAAAGAAGAATGGTAGCTCTGTATGTTAGGGTTCTTGGTGTAAAATTGGGGATTTTTCAATAATGGATTTTGTTCTATAATTGATTTAATTCAGACTGTCCAAAGTAGAATAGTCATAGAAGTAGATTGGGATTCAAAATAATGGTACGGTTTTTATACTAATTGTAAAATTCTGAGAGTTTGAAATATTGTTCCATCATTTGTCTAGTTTATTTGATAAAAATATTTAGTTCAATCTAAGTTTTGTACGAAAAGTTATACTTGTTTTACTAAGAGTTTCTCAGGTGAATGGGGACAGATGCAAGGTGTGAAAGATTGATTCACCGAAACTAGTATATTGATTGGATGATTATGAGATTTTAGTATGTTATACCTATGTGTCTTAGAAAGAGGGTGGATTTAGTTTTATGTCATTTGGTTTAGTATTTTGAAAGTTATGAGTTTTTAAGTAGGTTAAGGTCATTAGAAGATCAATTCTGAATTTTGCAGGGAAAAACTTATTTAGAGTGTGAAAGTAAAAAATTCACTATAAATCGTACATATGTTGAAAGATTTTGAAATTTTTATATGTTATAAAATTATGAGTTACGAGTTGAATGTAATGGATTATGATTTACGAGTTGAATGTAATGGAAATTATAGTATTTAGTTCAGTATTTCGAAAGATATGGAGTTTAGAAGTTAGTAAGGCATGAGAGTATAAAGTTCTAATTGTAGGATAATTATTAAGAAAAAAAGAAACTATCCATGGTATAAGAATATGATATAAGTTTGTATTTGTTTATAGGAGCTCAGAATATTGAAAGTACTCTTGAGGAAGGTTCAAGTCGCTTCCGAGGGAATTAGCTTGGTTATTTGTGAATATAAATATGAAATGAACTTGACATTGAATTTGCAAGTGAAATGTGTTGATGATGATAATATGTGATATTTGAATATGGTAATCATTTGCAAATATGATATGACTTGATAATATGTGATATGTGGTAATCATTTTCAAATGAATTTCTGATATGTGATATTTGAATATGTGTGATATGATAATTAATTTATTGTGAATTGTGAATTTGTATGTGTGTATATGTATTGGTGAACAATTTTGATGAAATGGAATGTGTTCCATATTGATGAAATTGATATATGATTCTATATGATATATGTACTTGCATAATGACTGAAGGAAATGAAAAAGGAAAAGTTGTGACATACCTTCCAAAACATTGCAATACATGTTCTGTTTTACATGAACCGAAAGGTCATGATCTGTTTTACATGAACCAAAAGGTCATGTTCTGTTTCACATGAACTGAAAGGTCATGTTCTGTTTCACATGAACCAAAAGGTCATGTTCTGTTATATGAATTGAAAGATCACCAAATTGTTTATAAGGCTGGCCAGCGAATCATTTGTTATCTGTTACATGTCACATGTATCCCGGGTAATAGTTTGGCTGGTAATGTCACAACAAATAATAAATGACTCATTCACTAGTATACAAGTCTGAATATCCATTGAATATATAATATGTAATTGTATGAATATGTGCAATTGTCAGTTCATTGAGTGTTTATATTCACTGAGCTTGCGACTCATTAAAATTGCTATATATTTTTTAGTGTTTTGAAACTGTAGATAAAGTTTGTACTAGAAGCTCACTACCTGTAGACATCATGGATGAAAGGTTGGCTGGCTGTGTTCCATTTCAAACTCTCTCTCCTCGCCAGTATAAGCATATAGAATTGATAAATGTCGGGATGTGAGACTTAGTATATATGTTTTGGATAACGTTAAGATTAATTAGCAAATGGAACTGCATAATGATATGCTTTATTGTTATATAGATGAATGATCACAAGTATTAGTATGAAATAAATATGTGTATGATAACTTTTGTTAATATAAGTTTAAGAAAAAAAATTATCACTATGATTAGTATTCTATTCTTACAGTAAGGGTTGTTTCATTTTTAATAAGACAATGACATTCAAAATAGCAAAAGAGATTTGAGAGAATACGAAGGAAGCAAAAGGATAAAATCGATGCAAACAATAAACCAGATTTGAGAATTCGAATTACAAAAATGAAGGAGACAGAAACCATTCAAGCTTATGCATATAGACTTCTCAACATTGCTAATAAGGTGACACTTCTAGTAACTGATTTCTCTGATTCAGTAACCATTCAAAAAATTCTTGTTACAGTTCCTAAGAAATTTGATGTAACAATTAGTTCTCTTGAAAATTCAAGAGATCTTACAAAATATTAAATTGGTAGAACTACCGAGTGCTCTTCAAGCTCAAGAACTGTTACACATGATGTGTGTCTAGGAGGCAATTAGGGTGATATATCTTAATTAGTTATAATGTGTAAACAGTTTCAAATTATTATTAATAATAATAATAAAGACATCTTTGTTATTTATCAGTGTTTGTTTAATTTATGTATTTTGCTAGTACATATAAATGTGGCATTATATATGCACATTGATAAGATAAAAGTTCGTGACTACTTCATAGCATAAAAATGTAAGGACATAGTGGCAGCTATGTGGTGTTAGAACTGCACATATGTGTTACTATGAATGGTATAAATATCCCTAGTCATAGTTTCATTGAGATTGGACATTAATGAAGCAGGATAGACTAGCATGTGTAGGCTTACTCCTTGGATTAGATCCAAGAAGTCGATCTCACAAGCTGAAGGTGGTACCTTGAGTTAACACATGAATGTATTTGGGTAATACATCAAAGACCATTATAAGAAAGACACTGGGAAATAACTATATCCATTTGTTGGTGTCATGTCTTATTATAGTAGTAGTACAAGTATCCTCAAACCTGAGATACTAGTTACCTTATGTAGGAGTTGCTATACTTTGGATCATACTTGTTCATACCCTGATGATCAAGATGATACGGGTGATTACGGGTATAGTGATGATCACATGTTGGTAAGCCTAGTAGTCAAGATGGGATCCATCGCTCCCGATATAGTGATATAATGGGAGATGTACCTTAAGGTCTCTTGTTGAAGAGACACACTCATAAACCTCTTATCAGAGTATAAAATTCATATAATGGATTTCTAGTCAATCTTTATACATTATAGTGAGTGTTGTTCTTCGTGAACAAGTCTAATTCTAGGATAGCTACGGCTATTACATGAGTGTGAGCACGAGATTTTGTACCAGCTCGCGCGTTCGATGATGACGGCTTTTACGGGATTTTATCCTTGAATCACACATTTTCAAGTATCCTGACGTGTCTGAATTGGAATCCTCCTCGTTACTAATAAAATTATTTAATTTAATTTAGAAATTATT
>CATIWQ010131818.1:0-40850 GCA_949673415.1 Euphorbia schlechtendalii | reverse complement strand
TAATCCTAATCTACCTGCATCCACAAAGGTTAGCACAGGGGATATCATGTATGTTTGATTTTGAATTTAGCAAGGCCCTTGTGGCCTAAAAAAATCAAGCATGATAACGTGTTTGTTATTTAAATAAACAGCTCATTTTATTAGCACATTGGTTGCTCATTTTAATTGATGAAATTGCTTGCATGGAAAATTGGTGAGGGCTATTATCCGGGAATATGTTTTATCCCCTTCATGGGGGTGTTCTAACATACATCTCCTTTTAATAAAGAAAAATAGATGAAGAAGAATTACAACATTTGAATAAAATAAAAATGAAAATGATGAAAATCCTAGGTTCAGAAATGAAATAAGAAGAAAGAGAAGAACACCGAAAGCATGGAAATTGTAGTTGTAGGAACTCAAAGGCTTACCCTTACGGAATGAATCCACTTCGAAGATATCCGATAGGCCTTTGAAAATCATTCTCATCCTTTAGTTTAGGTAAAGATTATTGTAAAAGTCCAAAAATGTTCGTCTAGTTCTTTGAAATTGAAACAGTTCTAAAAGCTATATTTTGTCTGTAAATTTTTGGGGTCCTGATTATTGAAAAAGACCTGACTATTTATAGGAGAAATCCTAAAAATCCAAAAATGGTAAGTTTTTCCGGCTTGGGGTCTCACTGGAGAAAAGTTCGGCGAGGCTCCTCGCAGTGTCTTTGGCGAGGCAGCCTCACCATGTCCTTGGCAAGGCAGCCTCGCCAAGGAGTTTGGCGAGGCTTACCTCGCTAAGGTGTTTGGCGACGCTTGCGTCGCCAAAGTCCATTTTTTAGCGAGGCCTGCCTCAGGCCCGGGATTCAGTCTTCCTCGGGTTTTTTTGTATTTTTTTATGTATTTTCATATTTTTTAATTAATTTTTCAATTAAATAAATTTTATTAAAAATGTCCTTTTAAATTCAGAGACAAGGAGGATTCCCATTCGGATACATCAGGATACTCGAAAATTGTGTGATTCAAGGATAAAATCCCGAAAAGCCATAATCATTGAATGCGCAAGCTAGTACAAAATCCTGTGCTCACATTAGCATCAAGGTAGAGTTAATTTAATGTTAATGACCTTTTGCAGCTAGTACCTACTTTTTTAGCACCTTTTATGGTACCTCTTGGTGAGTTTTGTTCTTGTTTTCTCCACGATTTCTCTGTCTTTGTGAAACATCCTTTGCACCATATTTTACAAGAAAGCGATAAGGGAAGAAATGGGAAGTGTCTTTTCTATCTTCGTCATAGAATTGAGCAACTCTGCATTGTTTAATGTCATCGTGCTAATGGTGAGTGCGCTCGGCTCCATTTTTTAACTCCAACATTGTTCAAATCTTTTGTAATCCCTTCGTTGATTTATTCCAAATGACCCATATTCTTGTTGAAGTAAAGGATTGTATACAAGCAGGATGCGAATTTGAAGTACTTGGAAATTTCATCTATGTTGTTCTTGTATTTCGATTTAAGGTTCTGAAGCAAGTGATATGTGCAGATGCCTGCATTCCATCGGGGAAAACCTTCTTACATCCTTTTTTATGCTAGTGTGATGGTCCGAAACCATGACCAAACCAAGTCTATCCCCCAATGCTTCACTGAACTACTAGAAGAACCATTCCCACGATTCATCATTTTCCCCGTCCACAACAGTAAACATGAGATGGAATATATTCTCCATAATTTTCTAAACAGTTAATAAATCCTTTTTACAATGATTTGAACCCAACCAAAACAACATGAATGAAATAAATGTCTTTTTTGAATTTTCTCTATTTGGTATTCATCTGGTATAAACCTGGTTTTTAGTAGAACCAAGGTTTTTACAAGCCAATTACCAGTTTGTTTGTTTTTTTTTGCAAGAATGAAATATGAACTAAGTAAAAGAAAATGAGTTATGTTTTTGCTGACACATAAATTATTTTTAACATAATGGATAAATGATCAACATGAAGAAAGTTCAAAGCCAAATTAAAAACATTCGATGAGCACAATAACAAGTAGGACCCAATACCAGCATTTTACCAGGTATATACCAGGTTTATGAAACATCACAAAGGATAAATGACTTATTTACCTGCAGCGTCATAGGCGCAAGAGCATAATAGTGTGCCATTGTAGCGAGTATTTAGGAATGTTACATTCGCCACTACAATAGGCTGGTCGCCACTTTTCTACTGATAAGTTTAATAATTCATTCGCAAGATTTGGCTATATGTTAATGGTGCTAAAAACTTGTTCACATACAGTATAGGTGTTGTCAATACCTCTTATCAAGATAGAAAAATGATGATAACTGCAAGTATACAGTTGCAATGTAGTTTTAAAAGATATCGAACCCATAGGGAAAGAACCAAGTCTAAAGATCAATAAGGAAGACAAAATAATGAAAATAAAATAGATTTGATATTTTGGATAGGAGGGTTAGAAGAGTGAGTAAATATAGATATGAAAGATTAGAGAATCTAAATATGTAGATTTTCCCTACAAAACAAGGATAGCAGAGAAAACATGCAAGTTAAACAAAGATGTTACGATTCACTAAACTAATCTAACAGACTCGGTTCAAAATACCCAGATGTTCAATTATTCGCTGCAGAGCAACACACGAAATAACTTTTCTAAACTTAGCACAAACGAATTAAGATAATTATATAAACCTGGACAACGTCAATACTATGCTTAGTACGGGTCGCCCTCACATAGCCACATTTAGCAAGTTACAGTTCCAAAAATGTTGGCTCACTAAATAGCGTTATATCACAGATCTAGTGATTATAGATGATATTATTAACCCTGAAACAACTCTTAAAATTAACTCCAACGCATATAACTTGATTAATATAAAAGACTTAACACGAAATACGCATTATGACACATAGACATATCATAAACTTCGAAATAGAAAGTATAAGTAGAAAGCAAAGCAAAGTTGTTAGGTATGCAAGTGAAAGCTAAAGTTGATCTAGACGTATCCACTCTTTAATGGGAGTCGTCAATTCCTGCAATTCCTGCGTCTATTTTGAATTCGGTCTCGGCCTGAACAGAACCTTCGCTAGGATGATATTCTTTGTGAATATTGAACAAACAAATATTGAAGAACAAAAACTTTTATTGATAAGTGATTGCAAGTACACTTATACAACAATCGCTCGAGAATATAGAGAAATCTAGTGATCGAAAAAAGGATTCAAATCACTTAAACATTTTCTCACTAACACTTATGAACGTAGCAAATTCTCACTAATACTCATGCACTCTAATATTTTCCCTTTGTCTCACTGCATGAAATTGTAAGGTTTGGAGCCCTATTTATAGAGTTAGAAGGGTTGCTTCTATCCATACGAAGAGTCATGTCCATTGGTGAATGATTGCATCACTTCATTATGATTGGTTGATAAGTTTCAATCTAATCCACAATGGATAGGCACCTTTTCATGATTGGTTGATTTCTGATAGGTGTCTATTCGTTGGTAGTTGATGGTGGTTGATGGTGGTTGATCATCCTTATCTGGCGGTTGGTAGTTAAGAGGATTAAACCAGAAAACCATCCAAGTCACGACCGCAATAAACAAGTCGCGACCGTGAATCTTTGATTGGCAGACTTCTATTTTGAAGAAGAACAAGTTGCGACCGCGAATGATTGTCGCGACCGTAAATTGCATTTTTCTTAAAAATTCTCCTTATAATTTCACAGATCTTTGACAGCTTCGATCCTAAGCTAAATCTTTAAGTTCCATGCATCTTTTTGCACACTTTTTCACTCTTTTTTCATAGAATTCCACTTTAGATCATTTTACTCCCAAGATTACCTACTATCTGCATTTGCATCAAAAACAACTACATACCACGTGAAATCTTTTATATGAAGTATAAAAATGACTTAAACTATAGTGTTTAGTTTGTAAAATTAATATGATAATAAGTGTAATTATACACTTATCGCTTTGAATTGATATCGGGTTTAAGTATAAATTTTAGCAAAAGTGCGCTTGTTGGTGTTAATGTGAGAGAGTCAAGGGTGACCACATGTATTGGGATGTAAAGTGGAGACCTTTCCAATTGTTTATCTTGGGGCCTCGCTGAGCGATAAAAGAATACCTATGTCGAGTTGGAACCCCCATATAGATAAATTCCATAATAGACTTCAAAAGTGGAAAGGACAATGCTTGTCATATAGCGAAAGGTTCTTGCATTGATTCTAATGTATTTGTTGTCTCTTTACAAGATGCCATTATCGGTGAATTTGAACTTAGTCCAGACTATGAGGAACTTTCTTTGGAAAGGGAGTGCGATGGAGAGAGGAATTTGCAAGGTAAATTGGGATATGATTGCACTACCAAAGAGCGCTGGGGGTCTTAACATAAGAGATTTCCGGGTGGTAAATTGTAGCTTATTGCTAAAATGGATTTGGAAAATTAGAACGACAGGACAAGTCGATGTAAATTGAGTTTTGCGCAAGGAAGTATGATTTGGATTCTTGGGCAGTATTAGAAGATATGGATGCTCAGCATTTATCTCCAATTTGGAAAGGGATTGTTTCTTGTTGTGTATCGAATGTTGATGGTTGGAAGGTGTTTAAGGAAAACAGCCGAGTGGTTGTGAAGAATGGGGATATATGCTCATTTTGGCATGATAATTGGATGGTGGAATTACCCTTATCGAATGTTGTTCGCGGACTTGTTTACCTTGAATAATCAAACTGCAATGTGAGAGAGGGATGTGAAGCGATAGTTGGGGCTAACCCGTTCATGAGACCTTTTTGGAAGCGTCATCTACGAGTATCGAACCAGCCCAGCCCACGAACAAGTCCAAGGGCAACTGACTTTTCAAGACAACTTTATAAGTGATCGATGCTTTAAACCTATTCCAAAAAAAGTAACAATATGCATCTATCTCATAAGATGACTAAGTGAGATCAAGATACATTGTGGGAACATACAACCAACCTTCTAAAAGCGCTAGTGGACAGACATTTGTGGTTTGTTATAGTAACGTTGACATTGGTCGATTTGAAGCTCCCACAAAGCAAAATTATTACACCCACTTGACCATACATGATACAAACCGAATGTGAATAACCCAAATGACACCAGAATTCAGTGAAACCAAATGGAATTTTCAGCCCATGTTTTTAAAAAAATTAGAAGTCTAAAAACTTTTCTACATCCATATTATCTTCATATAAAACAATATCCACAAACCAGTACTGCAACCAAAACTTAAATACAAGTCGCTAACAAGCCATGGTCTTGATCCTCATCAGAAATATGATAGCAAAGCTGATTCAGTAATTGAAAATCAACTGGCTATGCACAAATGGTCCAAGCAATGGACCAGCAACTCAAATAGACTTTGCACTTGTCGTTAATTTTAGCAGGATTACCAACATTAAAACTAGAAGAAACAAAGAAAAAAGAGCAAAAACAAGCTTCAGATTGACAAAAGACTATTGTTTCAAAACATATTTAACTAAACACTACTGATAAAGCAGGCAGCTCCAAACAAACTAACAGAAACAAAATAGATAACATAAAAACTAGTTTAAACAGTACCAGAAACTCGGTAAACATAATCGAAAGAACCATAAAGAAACTGCCATGCAGGTCATTAAAAGGGTGCATTGTATTAGTTAGCTTAGTCAACCTCCTCCATCTTGGATCCCTCAGCATCAGCATCAGCTTCCTCCAAAGCAGGCATGTCAGCATCTCCTTCACCAGCATCCTCATCAATGCTCAACCCAAGCTTCAACATCCTATGAATCCTGTTCCCAAACGTATTCGGCTCATCCAAGCTAAACCCAGATGTCAAAAGAGCAGTCTCAAACAGCAAAAGCACAAGATCCTTCACCGACTTATCATTCTTGTCTGCATCAGCCCTCTTCCTTAGCTCATCCATAATTGGATTCTCAGGGTTAATCTCCATTGTCTTCTTGCTCGACATGTAACCAGCCATGCTGCTATCCCTCAATGCTTGGGCTCTCATGATTCTCTCCATGTTGGCAGTCCAGCCGTATTCTCCTGTAACCAAACAGCAAGGCGAATCTACCACACGGTCTGAGACAACCACCTTTTCAACTTTGTCTCCCAATACATCCTTGATCACCTTGCAAAGCCCTTCAAACTTCTCCTTCAGTTCCTCCTTTTTTTTCTTCTCATCTTCGCTTTCGTCAATTTTCAGACCCTCTTTAGTAGCAGAAATGAGCTTCTTGCCCTCAAATTCTTTCAGCTGGCCGACAGCATACTCGTCAATGGCGTCAACCATGAAGAGGACTTCATAGCCCTTCTTCTTGAGTTTCTCGAGGAATGGAGAGTTCTCTACAGCCTTCTTGCTCTCACCAGTGATGTAGTAAATGTCTTGCTGGCCCTCTTTCATCCTTGTCACATAGTCCTTGAGGCTGGTCATCTCATCACCACTCTTGGTGGAGTGGTATCTTAGCAATTCTGCTAGTTTTGTCTTGTTCTGGGAGTCCTCATGGATGCCAAGCTTCAAGTTCTTGGAGAATGATTCGTAGAACTTGTTGTAATCTTCCTTGTTCTCAGCAATCTCAAAGAAGAGCTCAATGCACTTCTTCACCAAGTTCTTGCGGATGACTTTAAGAATCTTGTTTTGTTGCAGCATTTCTCTGGATATGTTCAGAGGGAGATCCTCAGAATCGACAATACCCTTAACGAAACCAAGGTACTCTGGGATAATTTCCTCACAGTTGTCCATGATGAAGACTCGGCGAACATAAAGCTTGATGTTGTTTGGCTTCTTCCTTGTGTCAAAGAGGTCAAAAGGAGCTCTTTTCGGCACAAAAAGAATGGCCTTGAACTCCAACTGACCCTCAACAGAAAAGTGCTTCACATTCAAATGCTCCTCCCAGTCATTGGTAAGGCTCTTGTAGAAGGCAGCATATTCCTCCTTTGTAATCTCCTCAGGCTTTCTCATCCAGATAGGTTTCTGCTTGTTCACCAAAGACCATTCATGGGACACTTCCTTGATCTTCTTCTTTTTCTTCTCTTCCTTCTCTTTTTCCTCGTCAACCTCCTCAACCTTCCCTTCCTCATCCTTCTTCTCTTCTTCATCCTCATCATCAGAGATTTCTTTCTCGGTGGTCTTCTCAATCCAGAGGGAGATAGGGTAGCTAATGAACTCAGAGTGCTTCTTGATCAAATCCTTGAGGCGGCGCTCCTCAAGGTACTCAAGTTGGTCCTCCTTTAGGTGGAGAGTGATCTTTGTACCCCTGCCAAGTGGCTCCGAGTCATCCCTTGTAACTGTGAAGGAACCGCCGGCTTGAGACTCCCACACATACTGCTCATCGTCATTGTGCTTAGTCGTAACAATGACCTTCTCAGCAACCAAGTAAGCTGAATAGAAACCAACACCAAACTGTCCAATCATGCTCACATCAGCACCAGCAGCCAATGCCTCCATAAATTCCTTAGTTCCAGACCTTGCAATGGTACCAAGGTTGTTCACCAAATCTGAAATTATCATTACATGACAATGATATTATTAACTCCACAAATTGAGGGGGTTAAGAGCTAATACACAAACATCAATCATGCACACTTACCAGCTTTGGTCATGCCAATACCACTATCAATAATGGTCAGGGTATTGTTAGTTTTATCAGGAATGATGTGAATGAACAGTTCTGGTTGAGCATCAAGTTTGCTCTTGTCTGTCAAACTCTCAAATCGGATTTTGTCCAACGCCTGAGGAAAAAGGGAGGAGTGGAATAAGCTAACAAAATTAAACAAAGAAAAGAATACGAATGATCATTCACAAATTATGATCATGCATCAAACAAGAAGTAGCCATGAGAATATATGCAGCCCAACAAAATAAGTGATATTCAGCAATATGGTCTAACACGTTGCAGACTAATCATCAAGAGCTGAAACAGTAACCCCCGAGTATTTCTTTAACTATGTATGGATTTCCAAATCACTATCTTCCACAATATAATTACCATAAACACATAAGGCATAAATCAAATTAAGTGTCTTCACAAAATTACAGTCCCAGAAGACAAGCAATTATACTCCATCATTACTAATAAATCAAACAACCCTTTTTTGTTTATTAACTAAAACCTAAAACGACATGATAGCTATTATATTCATTTACTACACCACAAACCAAACAACCATGTTGATTAATCAACTAAACCCTAAAACAACATAGCGATCAGACTGACAAACCGATAAACTAAATTTAATTACCTTCACAAAATTTCAATCTCACAAGATAATAGCAATTAAATTCATTCACTACACCACAAACAAAACAACACTGATTTATTTATCAACTAAACCCTAAAAACATAGCGATCAGACTGACAAATAGCACTTGCTATACCCACAAATTAACTAATGATGCGAATACAAGCGGCAGCAGCAAAAAAACTAAAACTAAAGCCCTAACAATGCAAGGTCAAAAACAAAAGAAATTCAGGCTCAAAGCGCAAAACCTAGAATGTGTCAACTAAATCAGATTAATACGCCAATAATCTAAAACAAAGCAAAGATCTAAAAAGAGAGCAAGAAAAATATACATCTGAGGCATTGCTGATAAGCTCACGGAGAAAGATCTCTTTGTTGCTGTAGAAGGTGTTGATAATCAAACTCAGCAACTGGTTGATCTCGGCCTGGAAAGCAAACGTCTCTGTATCTGCCATCTGAAGAGATTTTCGATGGAATTACTGAAACCGCAGATCTACTGTTTGAATTTGAAGAATCAATACCAAACGGGGAAGAAAGGAGAGGCGAGGAGAGTGAGGGTGAGAAGAGCAGGAAAAGAGGTATATATAAAAGGACTTTACTAGGGTTTCTAGATCCTTCTATTTTCCCCAAAATAAGTGATTTTCTCTGTTATCTTTTTCTTTAATTTTAAATGGAGACGTAAGGGTGTCCAACGTGTTTCAGCTGTACTTCTCGGCAGTAGTTCATTGTTTCTAGTTTTATTTCATCATGTAGTAGTGTGGTGGAATTTTACAATTTAGATCAATATGCATATGTCATTGATATCACTCTCTAGAAATTAATTTAGATATGTGAATTTAAATAACTACATGTACATTAAATACCTATTGTATGAGATACTAATATACTAATTTATTAGATTAGCGATGCAATTTAAAAAATTGAACTTATCTAAACAGAATAAAACAAAATAAATTAAAATTAAATCTTCATTGAAGAATAATTAATCATTTCAATAATAATACTTTAAAACATTAATATAATAATAACATACTACATTAAAATATTAATATACTAATAACAATGATTCATAGTATTGTAAAATAATATTATATTACAATAAAATTTATTATTAATCATCAATTATAATAATATCTAAAACTATTATTACAAACTATCATAATTTTTATTATATTTGTAATTTTTAATATTGTTTTTGAACTTATTATTATATTAATTTAAAAATAATATTTTATTATTATTTTAATTATTATTGATATAAAAAAGTTATATTATTTATTTATTCGTTAAATTAAATTATTAATCACAATAATAATAATTTTTAATTTTTTTAAAAAATTAAACAAAACTATATTTACTATTATTATTTAATATTATTAATATAATTAATAATATTGGGAACTGAAACAAAACTGCATACCGAGTAATGAACTGAATGAACTGGCTGTTAAGTAAGTTGAGGATAACATAATAAAAGTCAAATGCATACAATGCATCTCAACCTTGTCATAAAAAGTCATGTTCAACTCTCAAATGTGATATTATAACCCCTAAAATTGAAAATATGTATATCATAACCCTATAGCATTGACTCTGTCGCTCTCGTCCCGTGATAACTAAATTATAAATACCATACCTTAAAATAAGTAAGTAAACGAAATTATTATTACATATACATGTATTATTATACTTCAATTAACCAAATACATATATATCAAATATAAACTTTGATATTTCTTTTTATCAAGCCAACATGTTATTTTCTCTTATTTTTAGAATATACTTACTAATTAAAGCATAAATAAAAAAAAATTATGTATAAATATGGTTATAATAATAATTATTATTATCATTATAAAAATATGAAACATATAAGTATTTATCTACAAGAAATATGATAACAGATACAAATAGTTAATAGTAATAGTATTAAACTGAACTATAATTTTATTTTTTATGTGTATATTTTCCTTTAAAATAATGAAGAATTAGTCTTGGAACGTGGTTCCACGTGTTAACTCTCTAACTGAAGTTGACTCATTTTTACTCCATTTATCGTGTGTTGATGGTTCCTACAAGACAGAAACAGTTGCTGTGGGGAACTAGTCGTGTGACCGACGTAGCCTCTCTAATGCTTAAGTTAGATCGGAATTAAGAAAGGAGACAAGGAGTTTAAAGTGTTTAGAATACGCACCTCAGAAGGGTGACCCAAGGGGTCCTTTTGTAGACTTTGTGCAACTCCTGGTTAGATCAGGAAAGGGAGTTATATCCCAAATAAAACTCTTACCTTAACCGATTCTTATCCCCTTAATAGGATAGAGTTTGTTGCCAGTGAGAGTCGTAATTAATGAGTATTGCCTTTAGATTACCCTTTAGAAATGGAACCTTAGTTGGATTCTACTTCTGGGCTGGCGGAATCTCTCCAAGCGGGTAAACTGACTTGGCTTGGTAGCAGCCTGAACCTATCCCCTAGTTGACACAATGCATGACTTGGCCTTTTCTAGTTTGGTCGAGGTGGCTTCCATTCGCCTGGATAGCCTCCACGTGGCAAGCAAGCACCTAGCAATATTTGATTACGTTATCATAAGTCACCCCCATAACTATTATGAAGTTCCTTTAGGATTTTAAACATTTGCATCCGCCCGCCATAGGCGGTCTTTAGTTGTGCCTAGGGTACGCCTTTTTGGGTGCACTTTTCAACGCCAGCCGTATCATTTAAAACTTTTCAAATTTTAAACATGAGGTTGGCGTTAAGCCATGTGTTGGGCAGTGGAGAAACGATGCTTCATTTTACCCAAAACCCCCTATTTAAGGGTTTCCTCTTCTTATCCTTTCACTTTTAACATTTCTGAAAACTTCCAAAGCTTTTTCCTCCGACGATAACTGGTTCGTTCCCTGCTTAGTCTTTTCTAGCGAATATAACTTCTTCAATGATCTTCAACATCCAACCAAGTAAGTATCTGTACTCTCTCTATTTTTATTATCTTTTGCTGGGCATATTTTTATATTCTAATTGATTTTACATTGTATGTTCTTGCGAAGTTCATAGTGGCTATTCGTATTTTGGGCTTTGATTGTAACACCCTCGGATCGGGAATGCCACGGTAACAGTAACTATTAGTAACTTATCAATTTGTCATATTTCACATTAATACTTAAACAATTTCACTTTCGATATTCATATACGAAAATTCCAAAAGGCCTAAAATATGTAAATACCTACAGTAGTTATAACTCTAAATATTATCGAAATAAAATTCTCACTCCTCACACTAACTAGTATATGCCATTATTTTACAAACCCAAATGTTACATGAAGTTTTTCATCCACCTTTAGTCTTTTCCCTTTTGTGCTCTTCAAGCTGATCCACTTATATCACTTCGGTCCCCACTATCTACAGAGCTTCTGAATCTGCGTGTAGAAAACAACTACACGCTAAGAAATTTGCTTAGTGGTATACACTAATTTCAACTCGAAAATGCTATCAAATAAAATACGTATATAACTTTATTATAAAATAAAGTGTATAAAAATAAAAATATAAATATAAATATAAAGCTAAACCAATATTATATATCTCAAGGCCTAAAATAACAATTATATCAAAAATTTTCAAACCTAGAATCATATGTTTGCCCAAAGTAAAATAGGAAGTGAATAACGGTAGTGGGTACGGGGGCGGATAAGCCCGAAGCCGAAGCTTCCATATCAATTATTCATAATATCAATATATTAACATTTATCGGACAAGCCCGAAGCCGAAGCTTCCATATAATAACAATATAATCAATATCACAATATCGGTCAAGCCCGGAGATAAAGCTCTATTTGTTTGTACAGTACTGTAACCCCCTTTATTGGCGCTAATCTATCCGAACCCATTTTTCTACTCGTTTACTAAGGGCAACAATTACACAAAAATACTTATAAATTCAGTATAATATTATTAATATAATTCAGCACAAACTCATGTATTAAGGGTCTCAAATCTTTAAATTTTCAATCCTTAAATATCAATAAAACACAATAAAATTTGCATTCAAGTTTTTTAGAAATTTCCAAATTTAGTGACCTGACTTCCCCTGCATTTTTCTCCATTAAAACGTCTTCAAATTGAAAAAGTTAATTCTTAAAATACCTAGCCATATGTCTTAACCTTTCATTTCCCCAAGAATCACGGAAATCCATTCAATATAGATCAAGTTATACTCAAAACACTGAACAGTGTGCAATCTGAAAAACTCATAAAAAAACAGATTTCATATTTCAACTTCAAATGAAAATTTCATGCAGAAGAAAGCCGAAACTCATAAAAGTTCATTCTGAACATATAAAATTCAGTTTCTTCTGATATGAATAGAGTCAAGAATCACTAAAATCAAAGTAGTATAACAAGAGAAAACATCAAAACAAAAACAGATGTACAATCTAGAAATTTTTCAGCAAAACCGAAAATTTGAAATTAGTGTACACAAACCTCTTTTTAAGCTCTTTAATGGGTTTCTTCTACCTCTTTCCCTCTTCCACTATTAGTATAAGTTTCCTCTACAAAAACCATAATTTTCACAATCAAAATACTACTTCGATAAGCCTTATAATGCCTTAAATATGCTTAATCTATCATGATCTATACTAATGCAACCTTAATTTCGCTTACCCCCAATTCGATTTACTATTCATCAAGAACTTAGAATCTAAAATTCTCTTCTCCTAGCATTGATTCACTGAAATTGATGATGATCAATGACTTATGGATCGATTTCTAACAAGAATTCGAAATCGAAATGAAGAAATCAGAAATTTTTGAGGTTATGGAATTTTGTATAAAGATGATGAAGAAGAAGGAAGAAAAAGAGATGAAGATGAAGATGAGAAGATGTAGGAAAGGTAGGTTTAAATAAAAAAATCCTAATGGTTAAAATGCCATTAAGTCCCTGGTCAATTTATTTATTAACTATAACATCCTTTCTCGATTAATTTGAACTACTTTCTCGTATTTCAATTCTGTCAAAGAATAGCATATACATCTAATTATAAGCTTTCATAATAGCTTATATATTCTCACTTGTATGAATTATAATTATAGAAATTTTCGATCTCAAGATGCATAGTTACGGGTCAAAGTTTGACAGATGATCAAACTTCGCTCTGTTTGACTATTACTGAACTTTAATTTTTTTTCTTATCATTCCTTTAATATAGTAACAATATGCCAATGTCAAAATTTAGAAATTTTGGGGTTTTACAATTCTCCCTCACTTAAGAATTTTCATCTCGAAAATTACCTGAATTAAATAGTTAAGGATGTTGAACTCTCGTTGTTTCTTCAGGTTCCCAAGTTACTTCTTCAATCTTATGATTCCTCCGTAAAACTTTCACCAATGGAATGGACTTGTTTCTCAATATTTTAACTTCCTTCGCCAAGATTTGAACTGGTTCTTCTTCATACGTCAAGTCAGGTTCTATCTTGATGGCGTTAGGAGATAGTATATGTGACGAGTTTGACCTATACCTCCTTAACAATGACACATGAAACACATTATGAATCTTATTAAGTGTAGGTGGTAATGCCAGTCGATATACCACTAGTCCAACTCTCTCTATAACTTCACATGGACCAATGAATCTAGGACTAAGTTTTCCCCTTTTTCCAAATCGTAGAACTTTCTTCCAAGGTGATACTTTGAGAAATACTTTATCTCCAACTTCATATGTAATGTCTTTTCTTTTTAAATCAGCATAAGACTTTTATTTGTCAAATGCAACTTTCAATCTTTCTTGAATAAGTTTCACTTTTTCCTTTGTCTCCTCAATCAAATCCACACCCACGATCTTATTTTCTCTAAGCTCGGTCCAGCATAATGGAGTTCTACATTTTCTTCCATACAATGCTTCATATGGTGTCATTTTAATGTTTGACTGGTAATTGTTGTTATATGCAAAATTCCATAAGAGGTAAGTACTTTTCCCAACTTCCTTCAAACTCAATGATGCAACTTCTCATCATATCTTCCAACACTTGAATAACTTTTTCAAATTATCCATCAATTTGAGGATGAAATGTAATACTAAAATTCAATTTAGTACCCACTGCTTCTTGTAACTTCTTCCAAAATCTTGAAGTGAATCTTGGATCCCTGTTAGAAATGATTGATAGAGGATCACTATGCAATTGTACTATCTCCTCTATATAAATCTGAGATAGATTATCTAGCGAATAATCCATTCTGACTGGAAGAAAGTGCTGACTTCGTTAATCTATCAACAAAAACCCACACCGTATCATGTTTCTTCTGAGTAAGAGGCAAAGATGTCAAGAAATCCATTGTAATTCTTTCCCACTTCCATTCTGGAATTGTTATTGATTGTAACAATCCAGATGGAGCTTAATGTTCAGCCTTCACTTGTTGACAAGTTAAACATTGGCTAACATAATTGGCAATATCCTTCTTCATTCCGCTCCACCAATAATGCCTCTTTAAGTCTTGATACATTTTATTTGCTCTTGGGTGCATCATATAAGGACTATTGTGTGCCTTAGTTAAAATCTTTTTCCTTAACTCCACATTATTGGGAATATATAGCCTTTCTTTGAAGTATAAGCATCCATCTCCCTTTGTCGAGTAATTTCCTTTAATTCCAACTTGTGATCTTGCTCGAATGACTTTAAGTTCATTGTCTTCATTTTGTACTTCCTTGATGTGTTGCAGTAAGATTGGTTGGACTTTCAATTATGCAACTATGGCTCCATCATCCGTCAAAGTCAGTCTTGTATTCATAACCTTATGCGCCATCATTGTCTTCCTACTGAGAGAATCCGCTACAACATTAGCCTTTCTTGGGTTGTAATAAATGACGCAATCATAATCTTTAATGAATTCCATCCAACATCTTTGCCTCAAATTAAATTACTTTTGTGTTGGCAAATACTTCAACCTCTTGTGGTCATTGAAGATATAACACTTCTCTTCATAAAGATAGTGTCACCAAATTTTCAAACTAAAGACGATTGCAGCCATATCCAAATCATGAGTCGGGTAATTCTTTTCATGATTCTTTAATTGCCTCGAAGCATAGGCAATCACTTTCCCTTCCTGCATCAAGACACATCCAAGACTGTTATGCGACGCGTCACTGTAGATGGTATAATCTTTCCCCGGCTCCGGTTGTGCAAGTATAGGTGCTTCTATCAATATAGTCTTTAACTTATTACAAGAAGCTTGACATTTTTCATTCCACTCAAACTTTGCATTCTTTTGAAGTAGTTTTGTCAATGGGGCTACAATAACTGAAAATCCTTTTACGAATCTCCTGTAATACCCTACTAATCCAAGAAAACTTCGAACTTCAGTAGGGTTCTTGGATGGTTTCCATTCCATAATGGCTTCTATCGTTTTAGGATCCATTTTAATTCCTTCTTCTGAAATAATATATCCCAAGAAGGAAACTTCTTCAAGCCAAAATTCACACTTGCTAAACTTGGCATAAAGCTTATTGTCCCGCAAAGTTTGGAAGACTACCCGCAGATGTTGATCATGTTCTTCTTTTGACTTAGAATACACCAAAATGTAATCTATGAAAACCACTACAAACCTATCTAAATATAAGTAGAAGATATGGTTCATAAGGTCAATAAATGCTACTGGTGCATTCGTAAGACCAAATGGCATCACCAAAAATTCATAGTGTCCATATCTGGTTCTAAATGAAGTTTTCAGAATGTCTACTTCTTTCACTCTCATTTGATAGTAGCCCGACCTCAAATCAATCTTGGAGAAGTATTTGGCACCCTTAAGTTGATCAAACAAGTCATCAATCCTCGGCAACTGATACTTGTTCTTTACAGGTAACTTATTTAGCTCCCATTAATCAATACACAATCGAAGTGAACTGTCTTTCTTCTTTACAAATAACACTAGTGCACCCCAAGGTGATACACTTGGACGTATGAATCCTTTGTCTAACAATTCTTGCAGTTGAATCTTCAGCTCTTTAAGCTCGGTAAGCGCCATTCTATACAATGCTTTATATACCGGTGCGGTACCTAATAACACGTTGATTGCGAATTCCACTTCTCTTTTTGGTGGAAAACGTGGTAACTCTTCTGGAAATACATCAGGAAATTCACAAACGATTGGAATGTCTTGTAGTTTCAATTCCTCCAGTTTAGACTCACGAGCAAAAATTATGAAGGCTTGACATCCCTTCCTAATCATTCTTCTAGCTTTCATAAAAGAAGCAATGTTCGAGAGATAATTTGATCTCTCTCCAACGATGACAATTTATTCTCCATCGGGAACTTGAAGAGACATCCTTTTATTCTTGCAATCTACCATAGCCCGATGCTTCGATAACCAATCCATTCCAAGAATGATATCATAATCTTGGAAAGGCAATTCGATCAAATTTGCTAAGAAAGTTCGATTTTGAATCCTAATAGGACATCTAATATATACTTTGTTTACTATCACACTATGCCCTAAAGGATTTGTCACTTCAACATTTTCTCCTAGTTCTTCCATAAGTAAGCCCTTTTTTTAGCTAATGTAGAGCATATGTATGAATGAGTTGAACCTGGATCTATCAATGCATGAACATCGTTATCAAAGAATGAAAATTAACCAACTATAACTTTGGTAGAATCTCGAGTCTCTGGTCCTCGGATCGCATAGCTCCGTGCCATCCCAGTTGGTCTAGCACCTTGTTATGCTCTTAGAGCTATATCATTTCCAGTAGTCATACTAGCACTTCCTCTCTCCCTACCACGACCACCTTGCATTGTAGGAGTAGAAACTATAGTAGGTGAAATCAAACGTTCTCTCTAGCCACATCTGAAACAAGCTCTCCCTGCTCCCCAACATTCTCCGGTATGAAACCTTCCACATTGTGAACATTTTGGAGTTTCTCCTCTTCCTCTACCTGAAGGTACACTTGGCACTGATCCAGAACTTACAGCTTGCCTTTGTGAAAATCCTTTGTAATGAGACTGTGTTTGCTCTGAAGTTCCCTTTTACTTCTTACTTGGTGGAGCATTTGAACTTGATTGGCCATGTGACCCTTTTAAAACTCTGATCTCTTTGCTATTCTTTGCTGTTTGTTTAAATTGATCTTCTCAATACCAAAATCAGCATCAACTAAATTAGTAAATACTTTGATCTTTTGTGCAAATAAATGCACTTTAATTTCATCCTTCAAGCCATCTTCAAACCTCTTGCACCGTTTTGCTTCACTATTAACGATATCATGGGCATATCTTTCAAGCTTGGTAAACTGATATTCATATTCAAACATAGTTGTTTGCCCTTGCCTTAGAGATAAAAACAATCTCTTCTTCTCATCCTTGAATTGTTCACTAACATATTTCTTCTCAAATTGTTCTTCGAAGAATGCCCAAGTAATCTCTTCAGGTTACCTTTCCCTGACAATATTATCCCACCATCTTCTTGCTTGTTCTTTCAGTAGGCCTTGCACACAGTCCATTCTCTCTTCATCTGTAAAGTGAAGTCTTTCCATACACCATTTTGTATGATCAAGCTAGTATTCTGCAATCACAGGCTCAACTACTTCACCCTTAAAATCCCCATGAGATAGTTTCTTGATTCTTTCGAGAAGGGTTCGGTTATCTCTCCTTTCATTCTAAGGTACTATTGGAGGAATTTGAGGTATATTCCTTAGTACTTGAGTGATTACTTCAGTAGTCATATGTTGAAGTAAAGCAGCCTATGCTACAATAGACATCATAGTTTGATTTTGTTGTGACGGAATCTCACGTCTTTGTTCCTCCTCATTCACTAGCCTTATGAGATGTACTCTTTACATCCTCATCTACAGTTACTCTCTATTCATCAGCCATCACTTATTCATGAAAATTGGACCAAAGTGGATTATTAACTTATACTTCATATTTATGCCTAAATGGCATGTACATGCTAATTCTAGAATCGCCTAAACCATGCTCTGATACCACCAAATGTAACACCCCTGGATCGAGAGTGTCACGGTAATAGTAACTATCAGTAACTTATCAATTTACTATATTTCACATTAATACTTAAACAATTTCACTTTTGATATTCATATACGAAAATTCCAAAAGGCCTAAAATATGTAAATACCTACAGTAGTTATAACTCCAAATATTATCGAAATAAAATTCTCACTCCTCACACTAACTAGTACATACCATTATTTTACAAACCAAAATGTTACATGAAGTTTTTAATCCACCTTTAGTCTTTTCCCTTTTGTGCTCTTCAAGATGATCCACTTATATCACTTCAGTCCCCACTATTGACAGAGCTTCTGAATTTGAGTGTAGAAAACAACTACAAGCTAAGCAATTTTCTTAGTGGTGTATACTAATTTCAACTCAAAAATGCTATCAAATAAAATACGTATATCACTTTATAAAATAAAGTGTATAAAAATAAATATATAAATATAAAGCTAAACCAATATTATAAATCTCAAGGCCTAAAATAACAATTATATCAAAATTTTTCAAAACCTAGAATTATATGTTTGCCCAAAGTAAAATAGGATGTGAATAACGGTAGTGGGTACGGGGCGGACAAGCCCGAAGCCAAAGCTTCCATATCAATTCTTCACAATATCAATATTACCATTTATCGGACAAGTCGAAGCCAAAGCTTCCATATCAATAACAATATAATCAATATCACAATATCGGTCAAGCCCGGAGATAAAGCTCCATTTGTTTGTACAGTACTGTATGCCCCTTTATTGGCACCAATCTACCCGAACCCATTTTTCTACTCGTTTACTAAGGGCAACAATTACACAAAAATAATTATAAATTCAGTATGATATTATTAATATAATTCAACATAAAATCATGTATTAAGAGTCTCAAATCTTTAAATTTTCAATCCTTAAATATCAATAAAACACAATAAAATTTGCATTCATGTTTTTCAGAAAGTTCCAGATTTCATTACCTGACTTCCCTTGCATTTTTCTCAATTTAAACATCTTCAAATCAAAAGAGTTAATTCTTAAAATACCTAGCCATATGTCTTAAATTTTCAATTCCACAAGAATCACAGAAATCCATTCAATATTGATCAAGTTTTACTCAAAACATTGAACAGTGTGCAACTTGTAAAACTCCCAAAAACAGATTTCATGATTCAACTTCAAATGAAAATTTCATGTAGAAGAAAGCCGAAACTCACAAAAGTTCCTTCTGAACATATAAAATTCAGTTTTTTCTGATATGAATAAAGTTAAGAATCACTAAAATTAGAGTAGTATAATAAGAGAAAACATCAAAACAAAAACGGAGGTACAATTTGGAAATTTTTCAGCAAAACCAAAAATTTGAAATTAGTGTACACAAACCTCTTTTAAGCTCTTCAATGGGTTTCTTCCACCTCTTTCCTTCTTCCACTATTAGTATAAGTTTCCTCTACAAAAGCCATAATTTTCACAATCAATATACTACTTGAATAAGCCTTATAATACCTTAAATATGCTTAATCTATAATGATCTATACTAATGAAACCTTAATTTCACTTACCCCCAATTTGGTTTACTATTCATTAACAACTTAGAATCTGAAATTCTCTTTTCCTAGCCTTGATTCACTGAAATCGATGATTATCGATGACTTAAGGATCGATTTCTAATAAGAATTTGAAATAGAAACAAAGAAATCAAAAATTTTTGTGGTTATGGAATTTTGTATAAAGATGATGAAGAAGAAGGAGGAAAAAGAGATGAAGATGAAGATGAGAAGATGTAGGAAAGGTAGGTTTAAATAAAAAATATCTTAATGGTTAAAATGCCATTAAGTCCTTGGTCAATTTATTTATTAACTATAATATCCTTTCTCAATTAATTTGAACTACTTTCTCGTATTTCAATTCCGTCAAAGAATAGCATATGCATCTAATTATAAGCTTTCATAATAGCTTATAAATTCTCTCTTGTATGAATTATAATTATAGAAATTTTCTATCTCAAGATGCACAGTTACGGGTCAAAGTTTGACCGACTGTCAAACTTCGCTTCATTTGTCTATTACCGAACTTTAATTTTTTTTCTTATCATTCCTTTAATATAGTAACAATATGCCAATGTCAAATTTTAGAAATTTTGGGGTGTTACATTGATCCTTAGATGTTGGCATGATCTTTATCCTTAACAACTGTTTGTGATGTTAGTGTTACTTCAATAATCGTTCCAAGCAGGGCCACCCATTAGCAGGAGCAAGGTGAGCGATCACCTAGGACCCCAACTTTTCTTGGAGCCTCAAAATTCTATCCTTAATATATTTTTTGTATACAAAACCTTAAATATATAGAACAACTGTGAAAGAAATGACAATAATGAAATCTAGCCTAGATGGTTGTAGTGTAAGTCCATTACCCTAGTGTCTCGGTTCTAATCTTAGATGGTACATCTTTTATTTCTCTTTTTCTTTTAAAATTTTTATTATATAAATTTGCTTGCTTAGCCTAACAAATTCATTAACAATACTTTAGATATGTTAAATTTCTCTTTATTATACTAAATTGTTTATTCTTCTTTTCCCCTTGAGACCTATATTAAAGATTTTTTAAAAAATTAAAATTATAATTTAATTATCTTTATTTTCATAAAAATTTTAATATTAACATTTAAATACTTTTTATAATCATATAAAATTTATATTTTAATGAAGATTAATATCAAAAAGTGATTATTAAAATAGAACCAATTTTTTTGAAACTTGTAAGTTAATTTTCATAATCGGTTTTATAAAGGTATTCAAAAAATATATATTATCTTCTACGAGTGTTATTTTTCAACTCTCTCAAAGATAAATGTTATTAAGAGCTTTACATTTATTATTTCACTTTTAGTTGGAACAATTTAACATCATTAACTTCTTAAGTAATTTTATTTACAATTACTAATTAGTTTAAACCAATAAAATGTTTAACTGATTTTTGCTAAATATATAATTGTTTTCTCAAAATTAAACAATTCTGTATTTAATTTTATTTCATTTTCAAATTTTAATTTCTTTCGTAAAACTTAGGGTCACATATTGAATATAATAATTCAATAGATATTTTTCAAATTATAATATTGTAAATCTAATACCTAATATGTATTTATCAAAATTTATTCAATTTTTTGTTGTGTATAAATATTGGTGAAATATTAAATTTGTAGTTGAAATTTTTTTTACCCATTCTCTGAGGAACAATTTACAATTGTTTGCTCAGGGTTCCGAAAATCTCCGAACCGGCCAAGCATGTTGGTAGTGATGTTCAGCTATTTTCCGACATTTTTAATTTGTTGGAATTGCGTATTTTCTAGATAATGCGTTTGTCTTTGTTTTTGTCTTTTGATCCAAATTTCCTAAGTGCCTAATTGAGATGCTGATTGTAATTTTATTTTACACCCCTTCTCTAACTTGTACTCTTCCGTAAAATGAGGTCATATGAGATGTAGCTATCTGGTAATTTGATCATGCGTAATTTGTTTTGATTTTTGCTGTCTGATCCCTTTTGTCAACATAGATATTATGAAAGTTTTTTGTGCCGCCTCGAGCTAAATTTAGATCTTTAGGATCTATTCTATCCATCTAATATTTTTAATAGGTAGCGATGTCCAAATCATATACCACAACTAGTAGCCAAATGGATAGGGAGTTTGCCGAGATAAATTCCTGGTATCCAACCTTTTTTCAACAACCATTAGACGTAAACTATATTGATTATGTCTCTCCCCCTAGGAAAACCCATTCGACTGGCGAGATGTTGATATGAATTCGACCAACGAGCAAGCAGCTAGCTCTCAAGCTGTCTCGAGTTCTAGTTTGGTTTTCGAGTTTAATTCTTCAAAATTTGCATGGGCAAAGCTTGATAAGGAAGTGGGTAGGAACCCCGCAGTGCTTACAAGGATGCTACGTGTAGCTTCATCACATATGGGAAGGATAAAAGGGTGTCCACTCGGCTCAAGAGGAAGCATGTGGTTACGCGGCCTGAAACGCTAGCGAAGGGGAAAAGGAAGGTGAGGGTGATTGTTAACAAGATGCCCAAGGTGGAAATAATTGAATCGATTCAAGATGGGAAAAGCCTTCGAGATGGATGTGTTTCCATGGCTGGCAAATTGTGTAATCCTTCTGCCTTCGAAGTATTAGCGAATAACTTATCTGCCTAAAGGTTACTTCGGGATTTATATGGTAGATCTGGTTTGGGTCTGTTTATCCCCTTCTCGAAGGAATCTATGATGTTTTGAGGGAGTTTCACCTTTGCCCGTCCTAACTTCATCCAAATGCCTAAATTGATTTGGTAGGACCATTCCTGATTTGTCGACGCTTGAAATTCACCTTTGACTTGAAAATTTTCAAGCGGGTGGCCTCTCTCTGGAAGACTAAGAATAAGGACCACTACCATTTCACGTAGGGGGGTGGTTTTTATAGGTATACTAACAAAGAAGATTCTATTAAGTACTTCAAGTAGTATTATATCTTCATCAAACAAGTAAAGTGTGATCCCTAGTTTTCTACAATTTGGAATTTAGAACCCAATAGCGTATATAACCTAATCAGCGTAGACCCTAGGGTAGAGGCATTTAAGGCACTTAGGAAGGGAGTGTGGCCTTGTCAAAACATCAGTTAGGCCATGACTCAAAACATTAGGATAATCGTGTTAGACATGATGTATGCCTTAGAGGTAATTAGGGCGATATATCTTTATTAGTTATAAGGTACAAATAGTTTTAGATTATTGTTATCAATAATAAATGCATCTTTATTGTTTATCGATGATTATTTAAATTATGTATCTCATTGGTCTTCGAGTGGTCTAGCAGCTGCTATTAACCAACAAGTTCTTCTTGTACGGGAGGTTTTTGGTCGGTCAGGATCCGTGTGGATAAATCATAGAGGCTGTCCTATCTTGGAGGCTAGTTCTAAAAGAGTGATATCCAATTGTTATAAGGGGCACCACACCAAAGGGAAAGGTACACATCAACTGGTAATGCTTTTAACTTAGATACTAGGTTTATTTTATTAAGCTTCATAAACCTATAAGCATCTATGGAACGTTTCAACTTAGATTATATCAATCATGGCATACTTACGAGTTCCTTTAGGGTTAATTTTAAGTTTTGAAATTCCACCGTGCTAGTTTGAATGTTCAGTTACTGCCTTAATTAGCCATAAAATCGAGCTAGGTCAACCGAACCATTATTATTTTCCAAGATCTCAAGTATTTCCAGGTATCTTACTTGATTTTCCTTTAATTTTTTTTCAAAAGATGCTTAACCTTACCAATCTCAAGGACCTTAAAAATCTACTGTAGCTTCGCAGCCTAAAGATCATAAGCGATCCAACCCACAGGAGACTGTTGAGCTGATAAAAGGTACTGTGGGTGTAGTGCTTGGAGGTCGTGGTGCCGATCTGGAAGGTTAGAGGAAGAAGTGGGCCAAACACTTTCATGAGTAGCATGGGGTTTCTGTAGATTCGCCTCGTCTAACTAAGATCAAAGAGACTCCCCTAGGGCCTCTAAGTAACATATTGTTTTATCTTTTTCATACTATTTTTTACTTTGCTAACATTTTTTCATTATTCGTAGGTTGAGGGATCCAACACTCCTACCGCCTCAAGTAGGCATATTGACTCGGCCTCTATTCGAGGTGATTTGCTAGTTTTGGCTGGGTAGGAGCCTTCCATTCTGTCTAACCTGGTGCTGAATGTTTTAAAGATAATCCTCCCACTACCAGTTGAGGAAGATGTTATGGGATCTGAATCCCTCATGTAGTCCTCCATATTCATGATATCTCTCGGCTTCGAGGTACCTTCTTCTTACCTTTGATAAATGCGGCTAAGTCTGTATGAATTTGTCTAACTTTTAAAATTATAGATCGTGTCCCGGGTGATTGCGATGATCCATAGAAGACATGACATCGATCGGATGGAGCGTAGTCTCCAAGTGTTAAACAAGGAGCTCGAGAAGACAAAGGAACTCCTTTCTGAGGTTGATGCTGCAAAAACCAAGGCGAAGTAGGATGTCACCAAGCTTACCTAGCAGTTGATGGAGTTGGCCACGTGGTTGGAAGAGATGCTTTAAGTAAGGGATGCTCTCCAAAAAACAGTTACAAAGTATGAGACATATGTTCCTGTGGCCATTGAATCCTACTAGCAAAGCTTGATTAACCTCATCATAAATGGTTGGGAGTATGGTCATCGCGTCCTTTAAGCTTGCTAGTAACTCCATTCGGATATCCCCGATGACTTGCTTATTAGAGTGAAATTCCCTAGTGAGGAGGAGGAGGTAACTTTTTGTGAGGAAGAGGAGGCTTCTCATTTTGAGGTGGGAGATGAGGAGATGGCTACCTCGAAGGTGGCTCCAAGTGGTAATGTGGGTGACAAGGTATAGAACAGTAGTTTGATTATCTTATTTTTCCTTTTGTTTTGTAAGAATTTTTGAGCCTTCATGGCTCTTCAATAGATATATAGTCTTAAATTTTTCAATCTTGTTTTTCGAGCCTTGAGGATTTTGTTTGTTTCGCCTGGATGTATGGCATATTAATCCGCCCTTTATGGTATCTATTCGCCACTTTTCTACTGATAAGTTTAATCTAATATGGTTCCAGAATCTCGTGAACTGTTGGCTATCAACTGTGCTAAAAAATTGTTCACATATAAAATGTAGGTGTTGTCAATACCCCTTACCACATAGAAAAATGATGATAACTGCAAGCATACAGTTGCGATGTAGTTTTAAAAGATATTGAACCCACAGGGAAGGAACTTGGTCTAAAGATACTAGGGAAGCTTAAAAGTAAATAAAATAAAAATAGTTTAGAGATTTTTGTTATGGGTAGGAGTATTAGAATAAAAAGTTGAGTAAATATGTATATGATAAACTAGAAACTCTATATGAATAGAGTTTCACTACGAATAAGTTTAACAGAGAAAACATGCAAGTTTAACAGAGATGTTACGACACACTAGATTATCTAACAGATTCGGTTCTAAATATTCAGATGTTCAATTATTCGCCGCAGAGCTACACATGAAATAACTTTTCTAAGTCTAGCGTAAACGAGATAAGATAATTATGAAAACCTGGACAACATCAATACTATGCTTAGTACGGGTCGCTCTCACATAGCCACATTTAGCAAGTTACCATTCCAAAAATGTTGGCTCACTAAACAGTGTTATATCACAGATCCAGTGACTATACACATTATTGTTAACCTCGAAACTACTCTTAAAATCAACGCCAACGCATATAACTTGATTAACATAAAAGACTTAGCACGAAATACGCATTATGACACATAGACATATCATAAACTTCGAAATAGAAAGTATAGGTAGAAAGTAAAGCAAAGTTGTAAGGTATGCAAGTGAAAGCTAAAGTTGATCAAACCGTATCCACTCTTTAATGGGAGTCGTCAATTCCCGCAATTCCTGCTTCTGCTTTGAATTCGGTCTCGGCCCGTACAGAACCTCCGCTAGGATGCTATTCTTTGTGAATATTGAACAAATGAATATTGAAGAACGAAAACTTTTATTGATAAGTGATTTGCAAGTACACTTACACAACAATCGCTCGAATATGTATAGAAATCTAGTGATTGAAATAAGGAATCGAAACGCTTAAACATTTTCTCACTAACACTTAAGAACGTAGTGAATCTAACTATACACACACTATATTTGCACTCTAATGCTTTCCAAACTAATGTTCCACACACTTGATACATGAAATTGTGAAGATATGGAGCCCTATTTATAGAGTTTGAAGGGTTGTGTCTATCCAAACGAAGAGTCACATCCATTGGTGAAAGATTGCATCTCTTCAATGTGATTGGTTGAGAGACTTTGATTTAATCCATAATGGATAGACACCTTTTCATGATTGGTTGACTCCTGATAAGTGTCTTTTCGTTGGTAGTTGATGGCGGTTGATCATGCTTATCTGACTGTTGGTAGTTAAGAAGATAATACTAGAAAACCGTCCAAGTCGCGACCGCGATAGACAAGTCGCGAGCGTGAATCTTCCTTTGACAGATTTCTGTTCTGAAGTGACCAGGTCATGACCGCGAATTATTATCGCGACCGTGAATGGAGTTTTCTTCAGAAATTTCCTTGCAACTTCACCGATCTTCCACAGCTTCAATCCTAAGCCAAATCTTTAAGTTCCACGCATCTTTTTGCACCTTTTTCACTCTTTTTTCATAGAATTCCACTTTTGATCATTTTACTCCCAAGATTTACGTAGTATCTGCATTTGCATAAAAAACAACTACATACCACATACCACGTGAAATCTTTTATATGAAGTATAAAAATGAATCAAACTATAGTGTTTAATGTATAAATTTATCATGATAATAAGTGTAATTATACACTTATTAGTATCTTAACTTATCTCCTTTCTATAAGGTTTTATGCCATCTAGATTTGTGTTATGGCCTGTTATCTTGCCACTTTGATTTTGTAGGTCTTAAGCATTTATGCCACCTAGATTTATGCTTAATTTTATGACCCTTTATTCTACTATTTAATTACATTTATTATAAGGTTTTAGGTCTTAAGCATTTGTGTCGCCTAGATTTGTTTCGATTGTTTGGCACATTATTTTTGCCATATCATTACCTATCTTACAAGGTTTTAGGTCTTAAGCATTTGTGCCGCCTATATTTATTTAGCGCTTATTTTAAATTTCATTGTTTTAGTGATATTTGTGCAATCTCAAAGTATGATCAATACTTAAATGTGCACGGTTTGAATATATTAATTTTTTACTGAAGATAATTGAAAATTTACATTTGAGAATTCTATGCGTGTGGTTATCTATCTCTTCTAGGGGGCTCTGCCTCATTAAAAATTTTTAAAGGAAAAAACCCAATGGGGAAAAATCCTAAGGAAGTAAAGAGTACGACCACCTCAATCCCTTTAAGAGTTGTTTGCCATGTAGTAAGGTCTGAGTTTTGAAATGTTCTAGGTTCTTGAGTCTTCTTTGCCTCCCATGGTGTGTATCTTGTAGGTTGCTGGTTCGACAACTTGCGAAACGTTTTATGGGCCTTCCCAATTTACTCCTAACTTGTCTTTTCCCTCTCGAACCTGTGTGACAGTGACATTTTTTAGGACTAGGTTGCCTTCCTTCAAGCAGATTTCTATGATGGTATTTGGCAATTCTAGCCTTGTAGGCTTCCATGACGACTTATGCCCATTCTCTCTTCTCTTGCAAGTCATCTAAATGATATCTCATTGTGAGCAAAAGATTTTGTACTAGCTCACGTGTCCAATAATGATGGTTTTTCAGGATTTAATCCTTGAATCTCACATTTTTCGACTATCCGTCAATCCTCAAATGGGAGCTCTCCTCGTGAAACCTCAAATATATTGGGCCCTAAATAAATATTTAAGATCGTAAAAAATATTTAAAAGCCTTAAGTGAAAATTTAAAGGTTTAAAATATTTTAAGGACTTAAATAAGTGTTTAAAGATCCGGAATAAAAAAATTAAATAAAAAATAAATAAATTAATTATTTTTAAAAAAAAGAAAAAAAATCTGGTATGGTCCGCTAAGAGGACCAGTAGTCCACCCAGCCTTGGGCGGACTTGCGCCGGCGAAGCTTGCCGGCGAACTGCTGGAAAGTTACAGGCGACCGGTCGGAATTTCGCCGGCGAAACCGGAGCTCGCCGACTAGTTTGTTTTTTTTCCTCCCCCTTTAAATGGGGGGAAATTTTTTTTTTTATAAAATTGTTTTGAGGAGAATTCTTGTTTTAAAAAATTTTACAATGGAAATTTTCAGAGAAAATCGGAATTTTTCAAAAAAAAATTTCTGAGCGGATTTTTAATTTTCGATTCATCATTTCTTCAAAATATTTTGGCAATTTCGGATCTAAAATTAATTTAGATTCTGAATCCCATAACTTTTAATTACATATTTTCACACAAAATTCAAAACTAAAAGAACGAAGAGCACTCCCAGAAATTAAGCAGATTTGTCAACGTGGATTTGCAACAAAAGTGTAAGCCTCTGAGTTTCTAGAGTTACTTTATCATGTGTTTTATATTACATTTATTTTCTCTTCTCCTAAATTCTAAGATGGACTCGATTATCATCATTGATCTAGGATTATTTATTTATTATTTTATTTTTATTCAATTATTCTTTTACTTATTTATTTGTTCATTTATTTTATTTATTTGGATGTAATTTATAGATTGGATGGGAGGTTGCATCCCCTGAAGTTTTGTAATTAATTATTTTATTTTTTCTGCATTTATTTACTACTTTATGTATGAATTTACTACTTTCTATATGGTCAACAAGTCATACTATTAACACGAAAATGACTTAAGCTCGAATATGTATAATTAAGAAACGCAGTTTTCTATAGATGTAATTTAACGTGATCAAATGCTCTGTGTCTTGGTGGGCCATCCCCCAAACGTTAAGTCTTATAGGACTTTAATTCTTGGAAGAGCTTATCTAGGTGGCGACTCTAAACTACGAGACATCGCTTTCGGGTTTTGATGATCTAAATAGATTTTGTTTTCTATTTAACCTTTTGGGTCCCTACCCCAACATTTTATTTTCACAAAAACATCCCGGTGGACCGGCCTATCACCTAGCGCGCCCTCAGCCCATTGCATCCGTGTTGTCCTCTCATAGTGGCAACTCTGCTAGGGATTATTTTCTTAAACTTTTTTAAAAGGTTTTAGATCCATGATAAGTGCCTAAAATTATTGATCATATTATTCCATATTTTCTTAATTATGACATATTCATAATATTGCATTGCAGTAGAGGGGATTAGCTTGTAAGTCTAGGGTACCTTATTATTCGCAAAACTTACTCTTGTACTCATCTTCCTCCCTGAGAAAAGAGAGTACATGGGCGAGTGGAGCACTTGTTTCTATACCGCATGTACTACCCTCGTTCGAACCTATTTGGGGAGAGGCTTGGAGTTTATATTAGTGCAATAAGAACCATCTACATCAGCAACCCAAAAACAAACCTCATATAGATGAGCCGTAGGCATTTTCCCTAGGGTGTTACCCAAAAAATGCAATTGCATCATATTTTTCTTTATAGGTGCGCTCCTTAGTGTCCCTGTGGTGCTAAGATGAATCAAACTTAGGATATAGACTAGCCAAAAATCCTACGTGCAGGAGTTATATGGTTGAAAGTTTGAATGTTGCATGCTATATATTATGTGTTTACTACCTTCAATTTATCATGCATTGTATGCAGACACTTGAATGCACACGCTCATGTTATTAAAACGATGTAAAAAAATGGGTATAACATTTTCTCATCATCATGATACTAAATCAGTGTCACATACACTTAGGATTAGTCGACACTTGAGATCGTGTCACCCTAGGGTAACATAAATCAATTAGAATCATGAAGCATCATTCACCCCAATTTACGTGATGTCCACTTAACATCCGACAGTTAGCCCATACAGGGTAGTCCACACAGGGTAATAACATATCCCACACATTACTTATGTCCACTCGACATCTAATTCATAGCTTAAATGGGGCAAATACAAACCCAAAACTATACCTTCCCACATAGCATGATGTCCACATTAACATTCGAACCTAAGCCCACATGGGGCGAACTTATTTCGAAAGTCTTACCTTACCAATCTTTGAGGGTATACACTTAATACCTGAAACATTCATTAGCACGGGGCAATGATTCATGCATTCCCGCATACCCTCAATCAGTGATGACCACACTAGCATCCGAAACTCTGCTCTAATTGGGCAAAATAACCAAATCACTCATTCAATAGCTACATATCATGGTTATCTTTCATGTGCTTTAAAATTCATTTAAATGTTTCCGATTTCATTAGAGTATGTCGCACTGCTTACCCGAAAACAATTTGACCTCTTCATTCCATGAAACCTAGTCACAATACGAAATCTCAAACTATTGACCTATTACCATAAGGGTAACTTGGTCACATCATTTTGTTTACAATTAATCACTCACATTACAATGTCACATGGACGTTGTACAGATCTCAAATTCACACCAAGAGGCTGGGTTTTCATTTTCACATTTTTTCATTTTATCTAACGACTAAATCGTTTATTTCAAATGGATTGACAAGCACATTGTTTATTTCACATCGTAGCACGTTAATCCTTTGTGAATGCAGCCATAACATTGACATCTCATGCATCATAAATCCCATGTGTATGGTATGATCTTCTGCCTATGTACCTTAGCTTGGAAAAGGCCTACTCATCGCTTGGTTCGCATTTCTCTGATTACGGCCAGTTTGGAGGGGTTCCGTACACTGATTTAAGTGAAGGCTCTGTTTAGATTTAGATTTAGTTTATCGTGCATCTTTCAACTTTGATAGAATGACGAATCCACAAGATGAAGATGCGGGGGAGTATCAACTCTTCCTTATGGAAAAGAATTCTCAACATACACCTCAGTCATCGATGAGCCCCAAGATTGTAGCTGCCTGTTCGCCACTTTTCTACTGATAAGGTTTAATAATTTGTTCGCAAGATTTGGCTATATATTAATGGCGCCAAAAACTTGTTCACATAAAGTATAGGTGTTGTCAGTACCTCTTATCAAATAGAAAAATGATGATAACTGCAAGTATATAGTTGCAATGTAGTTTTAAAAGATATCGAACCCACAGGGAAAGAACCAAGTCTAAAGATCAATTAGGGAAAAAGAAAATAAAATACTATAAAGTTTTGGATAGGAGGGTTAGAATGAAGAATGAGTAAACATAGATATGAAAGATTAGAGAATCTAAATATATAAATTTTCCCTACGAAATAAGGATAGCAGAGAAAACATACAAGTTCAACAAAGTTATTACCTTCACTAAACTAATCTAACACAATCGGTTCTAGACACTCAGATGTTCAATGATTCACCACAGAGCAACGCATGAAATGACTTTTCTAAACCTAGTGCAAACAAATTAAAACAATTGTATAAACCTGGACAACGTCAATACTATGCTTAGTACGGGTCGCTCTCACATAGCCACATTTAGCAAGTTACCATTCCAAAAATGTTAGCTCACTAAACAGCGTTATATCACAGATCTAGTGATTATACATAATCTCGTTAACCCCGAAACTACTCTTAAAGTGAACTCCAAAGCATATAACTTGATTAATATAAAAGACTTAACATGAAATACACATTATGACACATAGACATATCATAAACTTCGAAATAGAAAGTATAAGTAGAAAGCAAAGCAAAGTTGTAAGGTATGCAAGTGAAAGCTAAAGTTGATCATACCGTTTCCACTCTTTAATGGGAGTCATCAATTCCCGCAATTCCTACGTCTGCTTTGAATTCGGTCTCGGCCCATACAAAACCTCCGCTAGGATGCTATTCTTTGAAAATATCAAATAAATGAATATTGAAGAACAAAAACTTTTATTGATAAGTGATTTGCAAGTACACTTATACAACAATCGCTCAAGAATATAGAGAAATCTAGTGATCGAAACAAGGATTCGATTCACTTAAACATTTTCTCGCTAACACTTATGAACTTAGCTAATTCTCTATCTATACACACACTATATTTCACTCATGCACTCTAATGTTTTCCCTCTATCTCACTGCACTGTGATGCATGAAATTTGTGAAGTTTGGATCCCTATTTATAGAGTTCAAAGGGTTGCGTTTATCCAAATGAAGAGTCGCATCCATTGGTGAAAGATTACATCACTTCAATGTGATTGGTTGAGAAGCTTCAATCTAATCCACAATGGATAGGCACCTTTTCATGATTGGTTGACTTCAGATATATGTCTATTCATTGGTAGTTGATGGTGGTTGATCATGCTTATCTGGCGGTTGCTAGTTAAGAAGATAAACCAGAAAACTGTCCAAGTAGCGACCGCGATATACAAGTCATGACCATGAATCTTTGATTGGCAGAATTCTGTTCTGAAGAAGAACAGGTCGTGACCGCGAATGGTTGTCACAATCGTGAATTGCATTTTTCTTCAGAATTCTCCTTGTAACTTCACCGATCACTGACAGCTTTGATCCTAAGCCAAATCTTTAAGTTTGAAGCATCTTTTTGCACCTTTTTCACTCTTGTTTTTATAGAATTCCACTTTTGATCATTTTACTCCCAAGATTTACCTATTATCTGCATTTGCAACAAAAATAACTACATACCACGTGAAATCTTTTATATGAAGTATAAAAATGACTTAAATTATAGTGTTTAGTGTGTAAATTTACTATGATAATACTTGTAATTATACACTTATCAAACTGAAAAGCTTACGGGATGCTAATGCACGGGTAAAGCCCGCGCGCGTTAGCAGGCTACAAGCCCGCAAGCCCATGCTTTTAATACAAGGTAAGCCCACTAGGGCTTGCCTTGTGAAAAGGAGCTGTAGGTTAGCCCACGGGTCCAAGTGACCCTCGCGGCTACCCCGCTTGTAGGATGGGAATATTCCCATCCCACATTGAGTTTTAGGGGGAGTCAAACACTCCACCTTTTCCCTATATATAGGCCTCCCATTCTCTTTACTCTATACACTTCAGCTCAGTTTTTCTCTCTAAGTTTGTAGAACCCAAGTTAATAGTACTTCACAGTACTAAGTAGTTTTGGAAATAGCAAACTGACTAGGATAGTGAAATTAATTGAATACTAAGTAAACTCCTAATTAATAAGGCTGGCTTGAGTTTATTCAAGGGAGAATAACTCAGTATTGCTAGATGATTAATTAAATTATGACTTAGAGTAAGAAAAGCTGAGTTTATGCTGAGTACTACATAGTTTGGAATTACATCACTCAGCTCATGCTGAGTTCCTATTTTTATATAATTAAAAGCACATTCTATTTCACACGTAGATACTTAATGACACATGTGCTACTAAAGTTATCTGTGATCGTACGGAATATTCTTTTAGTGCTTTCAAGGTAAAAGGCGCTGAAATTGAGAAAGATTCCTATGGTCCTCACAAAGTCAAAAATGTTAGTACGACTATCAGAGATTCCTTGCTACAATCCAAGTAAAAGGAATTTCTGTTATGCGCTACGTCTCAAGTGTCTCCGCGCAATTCTGCCAACGTCAACAAGGTCATCCAACTGGAAGACTCCATGTTGCAATATAGCGAGCCTCTCTCAAATCCAGATTGCTTGAAGACAATGAGATTTTGTCAATGGAATTTTATTACGCATCAACGTTAAAATTCTTATCTCTAAACATCTTGGAATCTATCTCTAACGAGAAGATTCAAAAGATTAAAGAGATGAGAAATTGAAGATCAACGAACTTGTAAAGTTTGCAATGACTACTTCTTAGAGCTTCAAAGTATATATAGAAGACTGGAGTAGAAGTTCAAACTTGGTGAATCACCTTGAATTTCTTAAGAGCAAAAACTCTACGTAATTTTTCTGTGCTTTGAAAGAAATTTCACACCAAGTAATCCGCAAACATCAATAGCTTGATCAGTTTGTAATAGAGAGAAACTTAGATTAACATTGTAAGGATTCAACGTTTCTATAAGTTGAATTCAGTTCGCTTTATTGTTCAAAATCTGAGTGTCAGTTTGAGAAGGGTACTCAATTTGAGTTAAACGGTAGCTAGAAAGGAAGGTACTTTTTATAATCATATCTACCCACTGTAAAGGCTTCTCCGCCTATTGAAGGAATGAATCACTAGTGGATTAAAGCTCGGAGATGGTATCTGGGGACTAGAGGTAGGCTAGGGCCCGAACTAGGATAAAATCTCAAGCGTAATTGTTCTAACTCTAAGCGATCGGCTTTATCAACGATCTGCTCATTCATCTCTCTCATTCTCATATTTGCTTTTTATCCAATCTATACTGAGTAAGTCTTACTTAGCTAAGGATTGAAGATAAATTATGCCAGCAGGGCTGAGCAGTTTATACATTTTTATATCGCACTCAGTACGCATACTCAGCACGTATATAAAAACTGAACTTGGCGACTAAATTAGAAAAAGTTTAAAAGTAACCAAGATAATGCATTCACCCCCCTCTACTATCATTATTAGCTTGTTTATGAACCAACAAGTGGTATCAGAATAGTTGCTCAACTTCTAGACTACTCGTCTTTGAGTTAGATCAATAAATGGCATATAATAACTTTAGTTCGGGTTCTGGTCAGACATTCTCCTTAAAGAGGGAATGTCTGTTACTAGTCCACCTCTCTTTGATGGTAATCACTATACTTTCTAGAAAAATAAAATGAAAAATTTCATTCAGTCACAAAGCATGCAGGTCTAGCTCTAATTGAGCTTGGTCCTAGAGTTCCCACTATTGTGAGGAATGGTGTGTGCGTCCCAGTAGATGTAGAGGATTATGATGACACTAATCTAAGGCTTCTCAAGGAGAATGCCACAATGATTAATTACTTACACTATGTGTTAGATCTTACTAAGTTCAACAGGGTCTCAAGATGTGAAACAACATAGGAAATCTGGAAGAAGCTAAAGATTTCCTATGAGGGGACCGATAAGGTCAAGGATTCAAAGATTAATCTCATGCTGAGAGAATATGAGATGTTCTCGATGGGTGCTAGTGAGGGTATTCAGGGCATGAATACCAAGTTCATTAACATTGTTAATGAATTGAAGAGACTTGGAAAAGAGTTCAGCGAGGAAGAGCTCGTCAAGAAGATTCTCCGCACTCTTACAGTAGAGTGGGATTCCAAGAAGAGAACTATCGAGGAGGCTTATGATCTTAAGACCTACAACTATGATGAGCTGATAGGCACCTTGCTAACTCATGAGATGTCTTTGAGGAAATACTCAGATGACTCTAAGAGGAATCGGGGCAAGGAGGGAAAAGCCATTATCCTTAAAGCAGATTCATCAGATGAGTCCACCAGTTACGTCTCTGATGAGCAAATGGCCCTTCTGACTAGGTGTTTCAAATGCTTCAATAAGAAGGATAAGAATTTCAACAGCAAGAAGAAGTTTCCTGGCAAAATCAAGTCAACTCAGCACCGGTGTGGAGCTGAGGAAGGATCGAAGAAGGAGCACAGCAAAGATATCAAGTGCGTTGGGTGTGGAGAGAAAGGCCACATCCAGTCAAGCTATTCAAAGATGAAGAAGGATAGGCTCAAGAAGAGATTCTTGAAGAAGAATGAGGTACTTGCTGCCACTTGTAGCGACTCAGAAGAATCTTCATCATCTGATGAGGAAGTAACTGATTCGACCAATCTCTGCTTGATGGCGTTCGAGAATAGAGGTGAAGGCTCAGCATCTACCTTTAGTAGAGATCATTTCACTGTCAACTCTGAAGCTGAGCTTGATAAAGGAAAAGCTCCTCAAGATGAGGTACACCCTGAAATTCCTTTATCTATGGAAGAATTCGCCCAGGCTCTCTTTGATGTCATGAAGTTGACTAATAAATCAATGAAAAACATCAAAGAGATAGTGAGGAGAAGTGACGATCTGGAAGATACTAATGCTTCCTTATCGCTTGATATCTGCTTTCTTCAAGAAAAGGCTGAGTATCAAGAGTGTTCTATCAGCAAGCTGATAAGTTTATAATTACACTTATTATCATGACATTTTCAATCATAAAATGATATGGTTTAGAGTTATTTTATACTTTATATAAAAGATTTCACGTGGTATGTAGTTATTTTCATGCAAGTGCAGAAACTAGGTGAATTTTGAGAGTGAAATGATCAAAAGTGGAATTCTAAGTAAAAAGAGTGAAAAAGGTGCAAAAAGATGCATGGAACACAAGGATTTGGCTTAGGATCGAAGCTGCCAAAGATCGGTAAAGTTGCAACAAGAATTATGAAGAAAAGCACAATTCACAATCGTGACACCCATTCACGGTTGCTACTTGTTACTCTTCATAAGCAGAAAGTTACAAATCATTAGTCACGATCGCAACATGTGATTCATGCTCGTGACTTGTGGCAGTTATTTGTTATCTCTTCTCAACTACCAACCATTGGATAAGAACGATTAACCACCATCAACTACCAAATGAAAAGACACCTCTTGGAAGCTAACCAATCATGAAAAGGTGCCTTTCCATTATGGATGAGGATAAATCTTTGCATCTAATCATAATGAAGTGATGCAACCCTTCGCCAATGGACACAACTCTTCGTTTGGATAGATGCAACCCTTCATACTCTATAAATAGGGTTCAAATCACACCAATTTCATGACATGCATGGTGGGCAATGTATAGTAGTGTGTGTGCACAGATAGAGAGTGAAAATATCTAGATTTCGCTACATTCAAAGTCTTAGTGAGAAAAATGTATAAGTGATTCGATTCTTATTTCGATCACTATATTTCTACACAAATTCGAGCGTTTGTTGTATGAGTGTAATTGAAAAGCACTTATCAATAAAAGTTTTCATTCTTCAACATTCTTTTATTCGATATTCACAAAGAATAGTATCCTAGCGGAGGTTTTGTACGAGTCGAGAACGAATTCAAAGTAGACGCAGGAATTGCGAGAATTGACGACTCCCATTAAAGAGTGGATATGGTTGATCAACTTTAGCTTTCACTTGCTACCTTACAAATTTACTTTATTTTCTACTTATACTTTCTATTTCGAAGTTTATGATATGTCTATGTATCATAATGAGTATTTCGTCTTGTGTCATTTATATTAATCAAGTTATATGCTTTCGAGTTAACTTTAAGAGTGATTTCGGGGTTAACAAGATTGTGTATAATCACTGGATCTGTGATTATAACGCTATTTAGTGAGCTAACATTTTTGGAGTGGTAACTTGCTAAATATGGCTATGTGAGAGCGACCCGTACTAAGCATAGTATTATTGTTATCAAGGTTCTTATAAGTTTCATAATTCGTTTACCCTAGATTTAGAAAATTCATCTCATGTGTTGCTCTGCGGTGAATTATTGTATATTAGGGCTTCTAGAACCGTATTTATTGAAGTTATTTAGTGTACGAAATATTCTTGATGATTTTGCATGTTTTTCTCTACTAAACTTGTTCTTAGGAAATATCTATATATTTTACATTTGCTCTAGTCTATTCATGCATTTGTCTATTCATCAGTCTATCATCCAAACCCTACAAATTGTCTTATTTTTTTTGTTCTGTAACTCTAGTTGGTCTTTAGAACTGAATTCCTTCCCTGTGGGATCGATATCTTTTAAAACTACATCGAAAATGTATACTTGTAGTGGTCACCATTTTTCTATTTGAAAAGCGGTATTGACCACACTTGTTCGTATTTTGAACTTTTATCTTATTGGTAGAAAAGTGGGTTACATGATTTTTGGCATCGTTATCAAATATAAACCTATCTAAATTAGTATAGTCAAAACCTTGTGATCAAGTTTTTTGCACCATTACCGGGGAAGGTAAGTGCGTTCTTAGATATCAAAATTTTGAGACTACGGACTAAGTCTAAAAATTGAAGAAATAGAAGGAATTAAAGAAGTCGCGATCGGGACTATAGATCGCTCCCGTGACAATATGCAGTAAAACTTTCTATTTCTATCGTGAAGAAAGTCATGATAGTGACAGGCCTTCGTGATCGCGACACAGGTAGAACATTACCATTACAGATAGGGATTCAACATGTGAGAGATGGCTGAAACTGCCATTAACTGCTAGTTTGAAGGAGAAATAGCTATATTGACTATTTTGGCAAATCAATGACCTATTAGAACTCTATATAAAGGTCTAGATTGAATCTATAACCACCACAACCTTCTACAAAGCTTACAAAAGTTCAGATTCTTTCATTTATCATCTTCTACATTCAAAACCTTTTTCAAACCCTTTACTTCAAAATAAAATCCAACATGCCTCGTGTTAAGGTAGCAGCCACTAGTGCATAATGGGATTTTGAAGACGGTTCTTTTGGGCTATTCCTGACGGTTTTAAACCGTCCGCACAAGCCATGACGCTATTAGTCAAGCACAAATTCGGACAGTTTAGAACCGCCCGGAATAAGGAGAAATATGGACAGTTCTTAGTAGAGAACCGTCCAAATGCTATTATTTCAATTTTGTAAAGTAGTCTGTAAAAAGCAATACGGACAGTTCTGTTGAAAGAACCATCCTAAATACTGTGTAACAAGGATGATTCTGCTAAAAGAACCGTCCGTAAAAAGCAATACGGACTATTCTGTTGAAAGAACCGTCCTAAATCCTGTGTAATTGGGTAAAAAGGTTGTTTCATTATTGATACTTAATTCCTATATAATTTTTCATTATTGATACTTAATTCCTATATAATTGGATTGACGGGAGACCCTCTAATGCCATTTATTAATTACAAATACACAAGAACTCCTAGAATCACATTTATTTATTACACCTAAATAGAAGATGAGAGGCCTGAGCAGATATTTATCCATAAATCAATATTTATAATCAATATCCATAAATCAATATTTATAATCTTAACCTGGATAGTTTTCAAATTCGTTACTATCTAATCAAAACCAACTTTCTAATATGTCAAAAGCATTGAATAAACTAAACATAATTATCTATAATTCAGATACGGAAAAAAATGAGCATCCTGTATCGATTTCTTTGGAGTTCATATAATTTCAACAATCTCAAGCTCTTCAAATAACACAAACATCAGAATTCAAAACAAAGCAGGATTCAAATAAAGCAAAAATGGCTCTAATCTATTCAATAAATAGCCTCAACATCAAATTAAATTTAGAAATGTTGAGTCGGAAAGAGAACCTGAATTGTTCGATAGAGGGTTAAACTCAGCAACCATCTACCTGTGAATACGAAATCTGTGTGGTTAAATGCCAAGACACAATGCAATGTATTCAGTCGTAAATTATTCTTTGATACCAAATAAATTCAAAGCTGACTTTCATAGGAAAAGTTCTCTGTTGTTTACAAAATAAAAAGCTCAAAAAGAGAGGGAATAAAACACTAAAAAGAGAATCAATCAAAGCAAGCATTAAAACTAGATATAAAGATATGACCATTCATTATTTTTTTACAGCTCGTTATGATTCTGCCTTAGAAAGCTGAAGTTAAAAGTAACAAAATTTTAGGAAAAACATATGTATTGATCAATCATGAACAATAGTAAATTATTTAATAACATGGTAAAGCTTCTGAAGTTTATTTAAGCAATAAATTGCATTTCGGGATGCCTTTATGAGTAACTATGGCCACACAATCAGAACAGTAGTTATAATTACCTTATTTACAAATGACAGACAAGAAACTTTCAATATACAAATCAACAGTAATGCAAACCTCCAAAACTCTAAACCCTTGTTTCTTAGCACAAGCATAAACAGCAGCAAGTTTCCTACTCTGCAATAAGTCATGCATTTTCAATATCATTATTGACTAGATATTGGCACAAATCTATATATATCAACAATTTTAGACCTTAACTTGTTGTCTTGTTTTTTTCCAATAAAAGAAATAATGCTTAAAAAAAGAAAACCTGAAAATGGTAGAGCATAGCAATCATCACAAAGAGATTCCCTTTCATAGAAAGATTATCAAATCACGGTTAGGAAATTTCACTAGATGCAAAGAATATGACACTTTCTAAATTGGTTTCCTATTAACTTCCCTTCAGTTGGTCTCCTAATCATGCAACTAATAGCTCCTATTGCCTTCAAAAAACACAATATAGTAACTTATAAAGCAATTCAACTTTTTTGGTGATTCTAAATAGAGTTCGAGGTCAAAAACTTGTGCAATTAGATCAATCTCGTCACAGCATTTAAATCCAGCTTCCTTGTGAGGAATTGTATAGCTACATTTCAAATCAATAAAAAGTTAAAAACTACTATCATCTTTACCATGATGAATATGAGTTAAAGAATTGATAGATTTTAGTAAAATTTTTTACCTATATCCAACGAAATCAGGAGATGAATAAGTCGAAATGTAGTTTGCAACGCTGTCAACCAGAAGAGGTAAAGAAATTCCATTGACACAAAAATTATTATCTATTGCAAAATCAAACATAAACTGATTAGTAATATTACCTTGACTCTTTGCAAAACTAATTAGTTGATATTTGGCTAATTAGTGGACCAGTATTATGAACACAAAAAAATCTAGCTCCTTCTTGGTATAATAGTTGAAACCATATCACAATTCAAAAGTATTAACACAACTTAATATCTTATATCCATAAAATATACGGGTAAAAAAGTTTCCATGTTTATTGAAGTTACAAGACAATTGCACAATGTAATTTAAGTGAATATTATACCAATAAAATCGCTTAATATTGCATAAATAGTCATTCCAAATTCTAAATGAACACTTCATCACATCAAATTGTTTACATACTAACACATGCTGGAAAGTAGGACTAAATGACTTTATTGGTAAGTGTATAATTACACTTATTATGACATTAATTTTATACAATAAACACTGTAGTTTTAGTCATTTTTATACTTCATATAAAAGATTTCACATGGTATGTAGTTGTTTTTGATGGAAATGCAAATCCTAGGTAAATCTTGGGGGTAAAATGAGCTAAAGTGGAATTCTATGAAAAAAGAGTGAAAAAGGTGCAAAAAGATGCGTGGAACTTAAAGATTTGGCTTAGGATCGAAGCTGTCGAAGATCGGTGAAGTTACAAGAAGAATTCTAAGTAAAACTCAATT
>CATIWQ010131793.1:0-10258 GCA_949673415.1 Euphorbia schlechtendalii | reverse complement strand
CCTCGTTGTTACATATCAGAATCTGGTTGATTTAACTTTTCAAAGAGTCATTTTTCTGATTTTTTTCAATTTAACCAGAAGCTTACACATAGCATTGATGTGATAAATTGATGCATTTTAATTAAGTTCAGATGAGTTTTTTTTTTGGGTAAAAAGTTCAGATGAGTATTTAACACACTTGAAAGTTCAGGATGATAATAGTTCATTTTGGACAAGTTCAAAAAATGTAAATGCGTTAAGACTTAATCAAATTTGAATACTCAATGTATAAAATTTTAATACAATACCACCCATGAACTTAGTTCTAGTAAAGGAACCACGCCCTGTGTTTTGTGAGATACATTCTCAATCCTATATTAAAAAGTATTACGTCTTTTTACCATTACTTTTATGCGCGAGTTGTTACTTGTCAATTATTTATCTTCAAGAGGTATATTTTAAGGACATAACAATATGATGCACATCAAGAGTATATTTAAGAGACTTTACGTGGTACAAATATTATCTTTCACTTCTATCATTTCACAGTTTAATCCCAAGGAGCTAAGGCATTAAGCAGTTTGCTCTTAATCATTTCACAATATGAAAAGCCTGAATAAAGGTATAAGATGTTTATAGAAATTTGCAATATTGCATTATCTCATTCTCATTCAACACAAATACATATATGAAGTTGCAAGTGACATTTTATTAGTTCACGAATAAATAAAATAACCAATTAGTTGTCAGATTTCTTAAAATACCTAATTGGTTTCATAATCACAGCACGCAGCCGAAAGAACACAGTTAGTAAAATAGCCATAACCAATTCCATCAAATATTTTGGATTCTTCGCCACGTCACTTAAAATCTGCCTGTAATTTAACTTCTGAACGCCGCTTCCAACTCCGGCTGCCACCGTATCTAAATCTCCGGTGATGCTTTCTTGTTTCATGTTCGCAGCGACATTTGCAATTCCAGCTTCATTAACTTCATCATTCTTCTCTTCCACCTTGTTCGGACTTTCATTTTTGCTCTCAATTCGTGTTTTTTCTGCCTCAGATTCACTTTTGGGCAATTCAGGCGCCGGAGATACGACCTTCGGAGGCGGTTGTGGCGGAGGTGTTTGGGCCTTTGGTTGAGGTGGCTTTGGAGGCTTTGGGGCATCTTTAGGAGGCTGAGCCGCCTTTGCCGGCGACTCTACAGGCGGTTGGGGTGGTTTCCGATCAGGGGCAATGATTTTGGGGTGCTTGATGAAAAGAATACCTCTTTCGAATTTGGCAGAGATTTGATTAGTGTCGTAGTTGGAAGAAATTGGGATTTCTTTGCGGAATTTGAGACCTTTATTCTCGCCTAATTCCCGTTCTCCGGTTATTCTCAGTAACCGAGTTGTGGTCACTTGCACTTTCATTTGCTCCTTTCTGAATCCTGTATAAAATTTTACAACAAACAATTTAGTGTTCAGCAATTTCTAAAACAATTTGCTGGCTGTTCCTCGGCGGAAGGACTATTTAATGGATAGAAAGAAACTAGTAAAATTGTGAAATACTATTGATTATACTCATTATAACCATTCCTAGTTCTTCTTAATTTCAAGGAAAAAGATCAGAATTAATTACAGTTTATCATATTTCGCAATTTTCAATAATTTACGTGACCATTCAATGAGATGGTCATTAAATTTCCTGAACTAAACAGTGTCCTTAATTTTAACCAAATACTAATACAACTAAAATGAAATGAAATGAATTGAGTTTTTTAAAAAAAAAGGCCTTGAGAGAAGTAAAAGAAACAAACCAGGTAAAAAGAGTTTAAGGGTATCAGCAGCAGAGTCTCTTTCCCATTCAATAGTTGGGTCGAACTCTTCATACACACGTTCCTTTTGTCTTGCTTCCATTGTTAATTTGTGTTTGATATATTTACTTGATCAGAATGAATGCGATTGATGAAGACAAGGAGGGAATTAAGGGTGTATTTATATCGGTAGAATGATTTTAGTTATTTGCTTTTGCATATTTAGATTTCTTTGGAAATAATCATTCGTTCTCTCTTGTTTGAGTTTGTTTCAATGGTTGGGCAAACCCTATTTATAAATATTCTTTCTTCCATTTGGAGAATATGAGTAGAATAAATGAATGAATGTCCAGGCCTCGAACCTCAACCTTTTCACACTATGCAACTTCTGGAATCACAAAAATAGATTTCTTAATGATATTTATATAATAGGAAAACCATATTTGTTGTAGACCTATTTGACCACCGGCTAAGACACGAGTGGGTTCCACCCGTCCGCTACATTTTACTTAGACATAAGCGTGACCGAGGCTTACTAAAAATCAAACTTAACCCAACTTATGAAAATAAGTCAGGTTCGGGTCAGATTGAGTTTTAATAAAATAATCATAACCCAAACCTCATTCGTGGGCTAAGCAATTAATTTTTTTAATAAAAAAATTTTATATGTAGAAGAATAATTGTAACAAAATAATTTCACATACATTGGTATAAGGTCCAAAGTTGAGTTTGGATTTTTAATTTTCGCAAAAAAAAATCCAACCATATGAATTTTTTACTATGATCATATAAAATAAATTTATATTTTAAAATATATTAAGCCCGACTTATATTTACTTGCGTCACATGGGATTCAGACCGGATCAGGCCTAATCTCCAATTACTTTATCCAAGTCCATGAAAAGTGAGCATGGACGGGTCCCGCGGGTCGACTATGCCCAAGTCTACACTTTACGTAGATTTCGATTAAACTATACTAAACACGCGACTTGAAGAAAACTCTCATTCAGCCCAATTTGATTTATTTAATTTTGTTTGATTAAAATCTTAGTCGATTATACTTGGATTGAAGCGCTAAACAACATTTTAGATCCTGAAAAATCTCGAGCAATTCCCTTTTAGAAAGAAAAATACTAAATTGTTTAATGTGGATGAATGTATAGGCTGTCTTCAACTCTTCATCTACTTATTATGTTTGTTCTTTTAATGTTTAATCAATGCATCAATCAACCTAAACTTGTTCAAAAAACTTAGTTACATCCTAAACTTTCAAAAGTTTGAGATCCTCCCTGAACTTGCAAAATAATGCACCGGAAATTGCGAATTACAACTTCGGAAATAACATAAATACTACGATTGAGCCTAACCTATCAGCTTAAGCTTTTGAGTCAAACGGTTTCATGACATGGTATCAGGCTAGCTTTGACCTAAAGGTCGGGGTTCGAATTTTGATAACTTCATTTGCAGAAATAAATTGCAACACATAGCAGAATGAGTCTGTGTTGTACCTGCTTCAAGCCCAACGAGGATTCGCTTGCGGGGGAGTGTTAAGAATAACATAAATACTACGATTGAGCCTTACCTATCAACTTAAACTTTTGGGTCGAACGGTTTCATGGCAGGTCTCAACCATTTAGCTCATTCATATTTTATAAATTTAGAAATTTGCTATATATATACATACATACATACATACATACATATGTATGTATGTATGTATGTATGTATGTATAATATGGTTTATTTTATTCGTGAACCTTAAGCCGTCACACTCATTGCGTGACTCAATCCTGGTATGAATGGAAAATTAATTAATTATGAATTTGTGCACAATGTGAAATTGATACCTGTTATGTTATGTACGAAATTATGAATAGTTGATAAATAGTTTAAAATTGTATGATATAATTTTGAATGATGTATTAAAACTTTTAACTTACTTGGATACCAACCTTGCTTATTGTTAGACCTGTTCATCGGGCGGGTCGGGTCGGGTTCGGTGGCTTTTTAATAAAAATATTAACCAAAGCCCGGCCCAAACCCATATTTCAGAATTTCGGGTTCGGGCTGGGCTGGGCTTGGGCCGGGTTTACAAGGTAATTCCCAAGCCCGGCCTGGACTCGTAAATATTTTTTTTGTTACAAACTTTCTTATTAAATTAAATACAAAAAATATAAAATAAATCAAAATATATTTAAATTTTAAACATAATTGCATTGTTTACTTGGTAAAATTTATTACAATCAAATATATAAATTTAATAGTGTAAAATATAAAATTTTTAAATAGTTATAAATTTAATGTATAAATATATAATAAAATAAATAAAATTATTCGTCGGACCGGGCTTGGATATTCATGTAAAAACTAAACCAGACCCATAAAAATTCGGGCTTTGATGGGCTCGGGCTGGGTTTTTGAAAAAAATAAGTGTCCAAACGCGGCCCGTGAACAGATCTACTTATTGTGTAATCACAAATTATTAACAGCTCAAATATTAAATAAGTAATTCACAAAAAAGAAATTAATATATTTAAAAAATGGGCCGGACTGTCTGGTTCTCGCTTAGTTAATATTTTACTATTTTCCCTGAGTTGGCGTCAGGGCCAAATGTAAATTTTTTTGGGCTTTTTATATAAATACCCCATATTAGATATCAGTTTCATGCTTGCACCCATGCATTTAATTAAATACCCCAATTGGATAAACTAATTAATAAAATACCCCTTTTTCAAATTTATATATCCCCCTCTAATTAATTACCATATCTCCACTAATTAATTAACCCACGATTTGTGGCACATTCTATATAGAACAAACGAGCTGCAAATAGGAACAATTCTAAACGATTCCAGCCTTCTTTAACCCCGTTTCTCCATCATTATTTACCTAAGAACAAGGAATCTTGAACTCGATTCCACTAATCTGCAACAAGAAATCTGCAAACGACAGATAAACTGCAAAATAGGAAAGCTTGTAATCAGTTCCACCCTTCTTGAACTCAATTCTCCATCAAAATCATCACCTGACCCCAAAATCGGAAAAAAGAAACTGCAGCAACAACATAAAAGATGGCGGGAGATTAGAAACCAATCAGAGATTTCTTCTATAAAGTAAGTTTTCTATTTTGAGATTATTTCGAAATTGTATGGTGTAAATAGGTTTGAAACTCATTCACTAGATTTCCATTGTCAAATTATATTATTTAGGGTTTTTGGGTACTAAATCTCATCAAATGGGATTTTTTTGGAAAGTGTATGGTTTATATGGTTGGGATTCCCATTGATTGTGGTAAAAATCGAGATTTGGACCATGATTTTGATTCTAAATATGGTTTTTTTGAAAGTGTATGGTTTAAATGGTTGGGTTCGATTTAGATGTTTAATCAGAATTTGAATCTAGGGTTTATGAAAACGATTTTTGAAAATGTGTATGGATTTGGCTACTGTTGTATGGTTGTGTTTGTATAATGTGTATAGTTCATTTTGATAATGTGTATAAGTTGGGCAACTGTTGTATGGTTGTAATTGTATATGTACATGTATTTGTATAGTTTTATAGTTATTAATTGTATGGATTTATCATCAATTTGTATAGATTGTATTGCATGCGTTTGAAGCTTACATTTTTTTATCATTTATAATAGATTTGAACAAGAAGAAGATGAGGATCAGACATTCTGCAAGAAACACCACCCGGACACAACATTCAAATGTAAATTGTGTATGGTTGTATAGGTTTGACTACTGTTGTATGGTTATACATGTATAATGTGTATAGTTCATTTTGATGTGTATGGGTTTGGCTACTGTTGTATGGTTGTAATTGCATAATGAGTATAGTTCATTTTAATGTGTATGGATTTGACTACTATTGTATGGTTGTAATTGTATAATGTGTATAGTTCATTTTGTAATGTGTATGAGTTTGGCTACTGTTGTATGGTTGTGATTGTATAATGTGTATATTTCATTTAGAAACAATTTAACGTAAAAAAAGAAGAATCAGAGAACCATGATTAATAAGAAAGAAAGTACTGATTAACGTGAATTCAATTGAGGAAGAACAATCTTTGCTGATAAGGAATAATCTTATAAAATAAAAAACTGCCATAATAAACGTTAATAAAAAGGAAGAAACGATTGTAATTAAAAAAACTGTCATAATAAACGTTAATTAAAAACTGTCATATAAGGGAGAATCTTACAAAATAAAAAAACTGACATAATAAACGTTAATAAAAAGGAAGAAATGGTTGTAATTAAAAAACTGTCATAATAAACGTTAATTAAAAAACTGCCATATAAGGGAGAATCTTACAAAATAAAAAACTGCCATAATAAACGTTAATAAAAAGGAAGAAACGGTTGTAATTAAAAAAATGTCATAATAAACGTTATTTAAAAAACTGTCATAATAAACGTTAATTAAAAATCTTACAATCTTTACTGATAAGGGAGAATCTTACAAAATAAAAAACTGTCATAATAAACATTAATTAAAAAGGAAGAAATGATTGTAATTAAAACACTTTAAAAAAGTATTAATAATTTAATAAAGGAGTATTTTATTAAAAGAAATATTAAAAAGGGGTAATTAAATAAAAAGATTTCAAAAAGGGTATTTCATTAAAATGAAATTTCATATGGGGTAAAAATCACAATTTCTCGATTTTTTTTTGCAAGTTACCATAAAATTCTGTTTTTATAATATTTAACACGTTTCAAGTATATTGTTACGCGGTGGCAAATCCAGGAATTTTTTACTATGATGTTCACATCCAAACATCAAATGTTTTAAAAATTCAAGTCATTTATAAATTCATGAAAAAGCTAAGAAATAATAATGACGAATATTTTTTTGTGAACAATAAAATTGTAAAAGAAATAGTAGAGCTAAATTTATGAAGATATATTGACATTTACTAAAAAAAATGCATTTTTCTAAGATAAATATGCAACTTTAATATTAATATGGGGTCCAATATTAATTTTTAATGGGATCCAAATACTATTTAATAGTAAATTTATACTACTTCTTTAAAAAAAAAAAGTGGGGTCATTAAACCCACATCAGCATATGTGGCATCGCCACTGTTGTTATATAAATTCATGAAAAAGCTAAGAAATAATAATGGCGAATATTTTTTTGTGAACAATAAAATTATAAAAGAAATAGTAGAGCTAAATTTATAAAAATATATTGACATTTACTAAAAAAAATGCATTTTTCTAAGATAAATATGCAACTTTAATATTAATATGGGGTCCAATATTAATTTTTAATGGGATCCAAATACTATTTATTAGTAAATTTATGCTACTTCTTTAAAAAAAAGTGGGGTCATTGAACCCACATCAACATATGTGGCATTGCCACTGTTGTTACGTTATTTAATGTTATTCAAAAACATAGTTTTGTCATTGTTTTGCTCTCGTTGCCAATTAGCTTTAATATGAGTTGTAAGCTGATTTAGATTTAATCGATACGTGCAAAAAAATCAAAAACTGTTTAAGATTCCAAGTTTGCTTCCCTAGAAAGGCTCCTGTAGGAGCTGAACGTTAAGATGAGTTTTAAGCTGAAAGATGAATTCTTCAAACTATAGTACATGTGTTGATTGAAATTTTCCTTTTGTTAATAATTCATTACTCTTAGGTTTCGCACTAGATTGTTATATAGTGGCCAGATTTTTATGAAGTCAACTTTGAGTTGTTACAAGTTTTATTGATATATAATTTAGAGTTATGTACATGTATGGTTGTAAAAAACAAAAGAGTCTAATGTTTATTATAGTGTATTTGAACTATTCTAATGCTTTGATGCCTTCTTATTCTTAAATTTGCAAGTTAACTTTTGTAGAGAAAGTAGTTGTTCTCTTCAACTACAATTCAATTAAGATTAATTCAGCTCGGTTCAGTTCAGTTCAGCTCTGTGTAGTTATAAATTTATACTGAAATAAATTCAATTCAGTTAAATTTAGTTTAATTTAACTTTCAGAAGTTGAAGAAAACGTCAAAAGTTAAGTCTTAACAATTTTAGCATTCTGAGGTCAAATATGGTACACCAGTTACGTTAAAAAGACAATATTTCATGGGTAAATATGGGCCCATGCCTGCCTCCATGATCACTTTAGTCCAAGTAAAAGTAAATTAAATTATTTTTTTTCCCTAGCTTTAACATATATTTTTAGCGTAAAGTTCAAAAACATGTCATGTGGTTTCACTCATTATCAAAATGAGGATTGTGTTATTTTTTTTACCAATCCGGGGACTGCGTTTCCAAACTTTATCAAATCGAGGAATTTTTGCTCACACCATTAAAAATCAAGGGGCAATTTTGGAATATCCTATTTTAACTAGTATAAAAGCAAAAAAAATCAGAATTCCATCATTCCTCTTTTTCTTCTTCGTTCAACATACATCATCTTCAACCTACACCCATATGCAACCGTAACGTCGTTCTTTCAACCCCTAAACCTCCAATTCTTCATCTTTCAACCTCATTTTTTCCAGTAAAATTGATTCGATTTTGATTATTCATATTTCAAAGTAGAAAATCGTTCTCAACCACCACACATGAGTTCAGAGAGTTCAGAATATTCACCTTCATTCTCAAAAAAATGATTATTGTGGATGAGTTACTCTCGTGAAAACAACAGAAACAAAGTAAAACATAAGAAGGCAATTATTTGATTATGCAAGAAATAGAGAGATAGGGGCTATAATTTTTTTAATTGGGTAGACCTACAAAATTTTCCAAGAGGAAAAGAGATTGCCTGTGAAATATCGAAGAATTTGAAGAAATGTGAAGAGTGAGAGGAAGGTAAAAAAATTAGAGTTGGAATTAAGCACAACCTATCCTTCAAAAAATTGGGGTTGTGATCTCCTTTATTTAAGATACATAATTCAATTCTCTCAATTGTGTTTGGTTGCTTTCATTTTTTTACAGTTACTTAGTAGTCGCTGATTTGAGTGAATTTAGATCAAGTGTTTGCTTTTTGCTGGGAAAATATCTCCAATGAATGAATGGATGAATTCCGATTCGGTTATCAAACGATTTCATAAGTCAAAGAAATAATGATATTAGCTACAATTATTTTCGGTTTCTATTTGAAAGGCTTTGCATAATGAACTAAGATTCTTTCTATGATTTCATTGAAGGACTAATTCTTATGATATCAGTGGTTATATGTATGGTTAATTGCATTTACATTATTATAAACTTGTAATGAGAATCTTCAAGTGAAAATTAAGATTTCAAATTAACAAGACAATATTTGTGAGGCCACACATTCCTTAAAAGTTAAGGGATTTGTTTCTCTGTTGTCATCCCGATTTTTAACAAGGATGAGAATCACAAACCAGAGATGGCTTTGTCAATTACAAGTTTAGAGGTTCTTTTGTGGTTTTATCGGTACTAAGGTGATTCATTCATTTGCCTTGGAAATTTCGTATCCTATACTTATGTGATTTAGCTTTTTTTATATTTTTATCTAATTTTTCTGAGTTTCTATTCATATTGAAATTTCAGTTTTGTTGTTATTGTTTATAAGCAGCAAGGATACAATTTGAAATGAAACAAATTTCAATTTTTATTCCATTACTGTTATAATTTACAAGCAACACCACAACCAACTCCACAATCAACACCACAGCCAAGAAATGCAACAAATGCAGCAAATATAATAGCCGAAACCAATGCAAGTGGCACACCAATGATGCCACCTTCTTCATGTAGACCTCCGAGACCTTCATATGTTGCTGAAATAATTGATATTTCAAACAAGAGATATGCCAGCCTGCTCTTGCTCCTACTGGTGGATATAGAAATCCCTCTAGAGTTGCTGCTGCTTTAGAGGCACTACCAGTTAGAATGGGTAACATTAGATAGAAATATAAAGTAGGTTGGATTTTGTTGGTCTACGTATTAGTACCCTTTTTTGCTATAATGATGCCTTATTTTGTAAAGTATGCCATTATTTGTTAATTGGCTTTAATATTGCCCTATTTTATTGACTATGACATTCTCTGTTAATTGGCTATATTGGATATAACGTTGCCAATTTTGTTTTGGATAATGATTGTAATGTGTCGTTATGTATGAATGTAGTTTAGTGGCTTTTTGTGCAATATTGATAAGTGCCTTTTTTATGCCTTTTACTTGTGTATTGCACCTTTTTAATAGTGTCCAACATAGTAGAGCCTTCATGTTCAATTTTGCACATTTTTACACAAAATGTAAACAATTTTATAATGTAGTCTTACTCAAAATTGTTCAAAAACTTACATGAATGAACACATTTCTCAAGCAACTGAACTTTGCTTGACAAAAATTGGTGTTGATCAACTTATCTTACATCAACGTAGAACCAGTACAAATAACACAATTCAACTACCAAATTTAAATTACAAACCAAAATAACTCTTTAAAGGCAAACCTAGAATTCTAACACCAATTATATTCTCTCTTAACATATTATTATACA
>CATIWQ010131779.1:0-17871 GCA_949673415.1 Euphorbia schlechtendalii | reverse complement strand
ATTACCCCTATATTATATTCAATACTTTTATAAAACATATACTTTATAGTCTTTTCAAGATTCAACAACTTAAAAGTGATTTAAAATTCAATTTTAAGAAACACTTTTAATGACTTAAAAATCGTTTTACAAAAACACTTAACTACTTATTTTTAAACTCCTTAAAAGTTAAACAAACACTTTTAAGTTATAAGTCACAAGTCATAAGTTTGGAGAAACACCCCCTAAGTATTATCTACTTCTTACTTTTTACTTAAAAGTAACTTTTTTAAGTTGAAAAAAGTTTAGAGAAACACTAAACTAATTAACTTTTAATTTAAAATTCTACTTTTAAGCAAGTTTGATTAACTTTTAAGTTTAGAGAAACACCCCCTAAATTCTTAATTTTAATTGCAAGAAGTTCAGCAAAATCATGAAATATATGGTATATGTTATGCTGTTAAAAAAAGTTTATGGCTTTTCAAAAAAAAAAGGACAAAAGATGTCCTAATGAAATCTATAACAAAATATGAATTTTATATTTACATATTATAATACCAAAACGGTCTTTCTTATTACTAAGATTTACATATAGTTTAATTAAATGAATTATATGAATTTGATAATATACACATTTATTAATAATAAAAGCCGAGCCTGACATTAAATGTCGCATATAAATTAATAATTCAAGATATTCTATAAAAAGAATTATAGATAAAAAATCAGCAACAGATAGTGTGTGTATATATAGTAACAAATAAAACTTTATTAAATTTCTGGAAAAGACAAGTTTAACTTTCAATACAAAAATAGAATTTTATTAAAAATAATTGAAAATTATATTTTATACGTAAGTAAAATACATCTTGAACTCCCTAAATTTGGAGGGTTTGGCCTCGTGGAAAACTCAATTTCAGTATTATTATCATTTGTAGGAAACTTTATTTGTATTCAACTCACAATTCATAAATTATAATGATGATTGGAGAAAGAACAGTCAAATGTCTTTACACTCTTCTAAAATATAATTTGTTGAAATTTGACTCTTTAATTTTAAGTATTATTTTGCCTAAACTTTTCTTGTGGCTATAGTTAATATAAATAATTGTTAAGAGATATTTATTACTTGTATATGTATGATGCTTTAATCAAGATTCATTATGGTTATCAATAAGCAATCTAATGATAAAACTACTTCCACCATTGTAGTCTATGCCATTTACTCTCTCGTTTAGTACATATCTTTGCCGGACCAAAGTCAGATATTTTCGGGCAGAAGTTTTCATCTAGAAGGATGTTGTGTGGCTTTATGTTGAATTATATATCCTAGTGTTACAACCTCGATGCATATACTCCAACCCATTAGCGACGCCGACACCTATTTCGAACAGTTTTTCCCACCCTAACCGATTATTAGGCATTGAGGGATTTTTGTTGCTTAGGTTTTTTCCCAAGGGATCCATTAGTGATGAACTTGTATATGAGTGCTCGTTTCGAGCCCTCGAAGCAAAATCCTAGAAGAGTAACGATGTTGACATGCAAAGTTCTGCTAATGCTCGCAACTTCATTTACCTTTCGAATCATTCAATAACTTGAGGTTTTAACCACTAGACCAAATATTAATAGTGCGATGCTCCATGAAATTAACAAATTTGAGCCTCTAATAACAGACTGATGCAACCTAAACTGATGGTTTTTCTTGCAGTTCAAACATTGAGGCCCTCGTCCGATGCTCTCAAAACGTCAATATTTCTGCCTCATGAGGCTACGACGCACCAAAGTATGAACTTCGGATAAATTTTATCCGTTCATGCTAATTCTAAACAATCTTCCTATTTTAAGCGTTATCTTTCTTAAATTATTAACAAATGTTGTATCAATGTGAATTTGACATCGTTTTTCCAAGTTCAAAATTAACTTGGTGAGCTATGAAAAGATTGTGATATCTTACAACAAGAACTTAATTTTGATTTAAAAAAAGTCCCTTTGTTTTGCAATATTACAGAGTAAACACACAAATTGGTACAAATTACACCATCTCCATTTTAAAAATAAAACTCAAAAACATCTGTAACTATTGACACTCAAAAACATCTGTACAAATGGAAATTATTATGTAGTTTCATTTTTTATAAGAGCATGAGATATTAATTAAAAATTGATGAATTCGCAACTTTAATTTAATTTAAATTGTTCTACAAAAATGAAAAGATATTTATAAATTTAGGTACAGAATAGTAGTGGTCAAGTTATTTAGTTCGCCCAACTGTTAGATTAAATATTTTTAAAATAAAAATTTTGAAAATTGTGTTTATAATTTATGACCACAATGACCTTAATGCATCAACCCTACCTCTATTTTCATCTTGGAACCGCTACTAGTAGTAGACGGAATGAGACAAGTGTATTTGACCGAGCTTTAATATAAGACAACAGTTCTTAGCTTAGCATGTCAAAGCTAAGTCAAGCTGAATTGAGCCAGGGCAGTACATAGTATTGTAAAGTCCAACAAATTTGGGCCTATGCTCAGCCCATTGAACAAGTCAATCTTAAAGTTGGGCCTATGCTCAGCCCATTGAACAAGTCAATCTTAAAGTGGGGCCTATGCTCAGCCCATTGAACAAGTCAATCTTTTTCTCTCAAAACTTACGGGGGAGCCCAATATTTATGTATGATTTTGGCAGGAAATTTCCGAATAAAATAGCGAGTGGTACGGATGAAGACATGTAGGATGAATATTAAACTTAAAGTCAATGGCGTGTATAAGACCTTTTGGCTGAATATCAAATACACCAACAAAACAACCATAGCCTTGAAGGCCCTGGTCTGTTCTAATCCAATTTTTGCATTATTTTCTCGAATGGGGTATTTAAAGATCACATCTTTAGCTTTCCTCACTCTTTTCCAAGCCATTTTTGTTCATCCAATCGAAAACCAGACCGAAAACGAAAAACAGTTCTTGAAGCGCTGCCCGCCTTTCCAATGCGGCAAATTAGGCAAAGTGAGTTTCCCTTTCGCCAAAATCTCAGACGAGTCCCAGTCCAACTGCGGCCCTTTTCCGGTGGATAACTGCGGCGACGACGAGCAACCCACGATGAAGCTCAGCTGGGATTCGCCCAAACGCTTCATCCTCAACAACATCTCCCGGTTTCAAGACATCAATTACGGCAACAAATGGAGCTACAACATTACCTACACCGACACGAAACGCCAACAACATTTCAGGTCAAAAGATTGCCGATCTTTTAATCCGGTCACTCTGCCCGTCTTCCAGTTCCCGGGTTCTGTCGTCCTGCCCAGTTTGATTAAGCTCGTCAAATGCAATCACAGGCTCAATCTCGGTCAGTTTCAGTTTCGTTTTAACTGCCCGGACTTCGATATTTACTACAATTACATTAATGGAAGTTCTTCACCTAATGTTCCCTTTAACTGTTCGATTGTTTCGCTGCCGGTTCACCCGAATATGGGTTCCGAGTCGTATCGCGATATATTTGAAGTTCTAACAGCAACTGTGTCGCTTCAAGTGATAATTTCAGTTGAGTGCTACTTGTGTCCGCTTAAAGACGGGCAATGCCAACAGGACAGCATAGGACAATGGAGATGTCTGAATCATTTGGGAAATGAAATCGCTGTTTTTCCGCAACCAACCAACCACGGTATGAGCAAATTTCTAGCCTTGTGAAATACTATTAGTTTATAATATTTTGTTACATATGTAATATGTCTATGGATTATAACTGCTGCACTAAAGTCAATGTAAGCATGCTAAATATTTGACTTTCAGCTATAGTTGGGTAAGATGTTGACTTTTAGCTTGGATATTCTGCAGATGGTATGAAGATCATAATTACTGCTACAGCAACAGGTAAAATAGCAACAATTATGTGCCCATTTACGTATTATTCATAATACTTCACCTTCTTTTGCGAAGAAGATCTATTGTTTGCCACTAGTTTTGTATCTTTTGGTGGCGACCTTGTATTTTCTCGCTATATATTATTCAAACTGTGGGCAAATTCGAACTTTCGCCATTAAATATGCACTTTTGTGGTGAAATGAGAATGCCAGAGGTAAACTATTATTTGTGACGAAGTTTCTGTTTGACATTAATTTACCACATAGCGACATTCAATTTCGCCACTAAAATGAAATTTCTTGTATTGTTATCATATGGTTGATATCTGTAGAATGATTCATTATATTTCACCTTCTTTTCACAGCTGCCGCCATTCTAATCCTACTAATTGCCATTCTATGGTACCTAAGGAGAAGATTCTCATCATTTAGCATTTTATGTTGGAATTCAAGAACACAAGAACATCAAAACATCGAGGACTTCTTAAGGAGCCACGGACAATTAACTCTTAGACGATACAAATATTCTCAAGTAAAGAAAATGACAGGAATATTCAAAGAAAAGCTTGGCCAAGGCGGTTATGGAGCAGTGTTCAAAGGCGAGTTACCCAACGGCTGTCTTGTGGCTGTCAAGTTATTGAAGGATTCGAAAAGTAACGGAAAAGACTTCATCAATGAAGTTGCGACCATTAGCAGAACTTCGCATGTCAACATCGTCACTCTTCTAGGATTCTGCTTTGAGGGCTCGAAACGAGCACTCATATATGAGTTCATCACAAATGGATCCCTCGAAAAATACCTATTCAAGAAAAATCCCTCAGAGCCTAATCATCGGCTAGGATGGGAAAAATTGTTCGAAATAGCCGCCGGCATCGCTAATGGTTTGGAGTATTTGCATCGAGGTTGTAACACCAGGATATTACATTTCGACATAAAGCCACATAACATCCTTCTAGACGAAAACTTCTCCCCGAAAATATCTGACTTTGGTCTGGCAAAGATATGTACTAAACGAGAGAGTATCGTATCAATGATCGAAGCAAGAGGGACAATTGGATACATCGCACCCGAAGTATTTTGCCGGAATTTCGGAGGGGTGTCTCACAAGTCTGATGTTTATAGTTACGGGATGTTGGTGCTAGATATTGTTGGAGGACGGAAGAATTTCCACGTCGATGTTGATAATGGAAGTGACATGTATTTTCCGAATTGGATATACAAAAGTATCACCGAAGGTGAAGAAAACGGAGGTTTTGTAGAAAATGAAATAGCGAAGAAATTGGTGCTGGTGAGCTTGTGGTGCATTCAACCAATGCCTTCGAATAGGCCAACAATGTCTAGAGTGGTGGAAATGTTGCAGACAAGTTTCGAGTCCCTGCCGGTCCCACCGAGACCTAACATTTCTTCCCCTTCTAGACCAATATCGATTCTGCAATCAATGGCAGATTCTTCAACTGTATATACAATCACTGCATGATTTTTTTATGTTGATTGGTTCATTTAATCAAGGCTTACACAAACTTGTCCCAGAAAAAATTTGTCCCTGAACTTTTAAACTGACCCCTTAACTTCCTCAACTTTTAAACTGTGCACCACTTCGACCCTCTTAAATGCCACGTGTCACTTTCTGATTGGTTTAACTTTTCATATACATCATTTCTCTTATTTTCTCTCTCCTATCGTGGAGTTCTAGGAGGAAAGTGGTGAACTTTTTTTATAGTCGAGGGACCTACAGGGTCAGTTTGAAAGTTCAGAGGCGCATTAAGTTTTTTCGGGATAAATTCGGATACCTATTAAAGTATTAGGCCTTCAATCAATATGCTTCTTATAAATCTATTGCAGAGTAAATGGCATGATTTTTTATTTACTGCCAATGATTACATTACATCCAACAATAATCAATTAGACAAACAAGTCTACAATGTGTCAATGAGCTTAACCGTTTATTACTAATCTTGATTAAGAAGATAATGAGTAATTAAAAGATAGAATCATTCCAATTCCATATGTTCATTGTGAGCAATGAACAAACTGTACAGTTTCATCACCATGAAGTAAACAGCAACAAGAGAAGCAATCATATTCAACCACCAATTCCTCGATCTCCATAATCCGCTTCTTTCGGTTGACTTTATTCGTCGCTGTTGCTGCTGCTGTTTCGAAATTTCTTGCCTGATAATAAGATTAAAAAGATTTTATAAACTAAACTAAACTCCCAAGAATCACAATCAATACAAGGTTAGCTTTAGTTAACCTTTGAGGCTTAGCTGTTGCTGTCGGTGCTTCTTTTTCGGGTTTCGCTCGATGAGTTGGTTCTGATCTCGGAGTTGCAACTGTACTAGAAAGTGTCGCCATTTCTTGAGCTTGTCTTTGAGTTCCGATACTTGGAGTTGGAACATTCTTCGCCTGTTTATTTACGTAATATTAGAGCTCTGTTAAATTGTCCTTAATTTGATCTAAGTGATACTCGAATCGCGTAACGAACTTACCAAATTCCTGAACTGAAGACCGTAAAATGTTTCGATGTAACTTTGCTTAGCAAGCTTCTGTTCTTTGTTTAACTGTCGCCAAAACCCGTAAACCGACCCCATATTCAGCACTTTCGTCGCGTATATCTTCCAAGTGTAACTGCAACAACACGCAACACAAAAAACTTAAACAAATGTTTCGATTTCAATAATTTGGTTTCCAATTTTACCATTTACCATTCGTATATACGTTGAAGACCTCCTGCTGATATCCTGTTCCAATATTCAGATTCCGTCTTGCATTTCTCGAAGAATCGAGCGATCTTATTGGCCGATTCATCCCCGTTATTAGGATCAATGTGGAAGCCAGAAACACCATCCACGATAATCTCGGCTGGCCCGCCTTGATTAGTAGCGAAAGTAGGCAAACCGCAGTTCATAGCCTCGATAACAGTGAGGCCGAAAGCTTCGTAAAGTGCAGGCTGAACGAATGCTCCTTTTGTGTCAGCAATGCATCGGTAGAGTTCAGCGTTTCGGTATCTATCGGTTTGGGCTGCTATCCATCTAATCTGGCCCTTGAGTTGATACTTCTGGATCAAAGTATGCATCTTGTTTATCTCGGCGATCTCTTCCCTGTCTTTCGATTTCGATGGATCGAAGAATCCGGCTACAATGACGAGATTGACCAAGCTCCTGAGCTTCTTGTTCTTCCCATACCACTCGGTTAGTCCTGTAATGTTCTTCACTGTATCAAGCCTCGCCATGGAGAAGATGCTCGGTTTCTTCCTGTCTGCAAGATATCCACTGTTCCAAAAAATACGTTAGTTTCGACCATAGTTATCTAAGGCGCACTAAGGAGGGAAAGGCACACTAAGGCGCAAGGGGTCAGGCTCACTAAGGCATGGGGGGTCTGGCATAACCGAGGGCAAGGCGCACTAAGGCGCAGGGGGGTCAAGCGCTCTAAGGCAATAGAGGTTAGGAGAGCTTGAGGGCAAGGCGCACTAAGGCGCATGGGGGTCAAGCGCTCTAAGGCACAGGGGTCAGGAGGGCCTGAGGGCAAGGTGCACTAATGCACAAGGGTTAGGTGCGCCTGAGTACAAGGCGCAGGGTTTAGGTACACCTGAGGGCAAGGCTCACTAAGGCACAGGGAGGCCATGCACGATTGAGGGCAAGGCGCACTAAGGCACGGGGGTCAGGCGTGCCTGAGTACGAGGAACAGGGGTCAGGCACACTAAAGCATAGGGGGTCATGCATGCCTGAGGGCAAGGCACACTAAGGTGCAGGGGTCAGGCACACCTAAGGGAAAGGCGCACTAAGGCACTGGGGGCAAAGCACGGCTGAGGGCAAGGTGAACTAAGGCGCAAGGGGGTCAGGTGCAAGGCGAAAATGAAAGTATATATGTAAACCAAAATTCTTACATGTGTTCATTGTTGTCCTCTTTGCCGTAGAGTAGTTCTTCGATAGCAGGGTGAAAAGCGGTTAATCGCCGTTGTTTTTCCGAATACGGAAAGTAGACAGATTGATCAGCTCCAGGGGAAGCAATATTAAACTTCGGGTCGAACACATTGATTCCCGAAACTACCCTGCAAAGCCCTGGCATAGTAAACGCAACGTGGCTTTCATACTGTCCAGGCCTATCCTTGCTGAAACGATATAAAAAAACACCATTTATCAGCCAATTATTCGGTACTAAATCAGTTCATATGTAACAAAACTCGCCTTCCCGCTATTTCTTGGTAAGTGCTTGTTATGATAAAATCAGCAGTGTTCATTGCAATCATGTCAGCTGTAAATTGACAGGAAAAGTGATACTTTGGGTCTAATTGCTTCCATTTCGCATCCGAATCTTCGTATTTCGTTTTCTCTAAAGCATGAGCTATAGTTCCCTGGATTAGCGAAAAAAAGCAGATTTTAAAATGCAATTCAAGTGATTAACATAAGTAAAGTAATTTAAGTTAAGTTACCAGAGTAATGCCAAATCTATTAGCCATCAAAGATGCCACCAAGTTTCCATCGCTATAGTTCCCGATTATTAGGTCCGGTTTACAATCGAACCTTTCAATAATCTTATCAGCAGCATCCTGAAAAAAAAAACCTTTATGAGGTTCAGTTTACAATAGAATTATAGAAATGGCAATTGTATGAAGTTAGTTAGCTGTTTGTTACCTGGGCGAATTTCTCGAGAAAAGGATAGACATCGAAACGGGAAATCCACTGCTGAAGAACTCCTTTCTCTGTCCTGAAAGGCACTCGAAGAATATTCGAATATTTCGTGTCGATAATCGGCTCGATTTCCTGGTTACATTTCGTTCCCCGAGCTTCGGGTATTAGTCTTGTCACTACTAAAATCTGAGGCCTAATGTTAAGGCCTTGGAGCTTTATTCGGAGTAGCAACTCTTCCTCTAATGCTCTAACTTGATCAAGAATATAAACAACCTGAAAAACCGACACATTACATATTAGTTGTCGAAAAAAAGATGGTTACTTTTTCGAGGCATCAATTTTCTAGCCCACCTGGCCACCAGTGTCGGGCAATCCAAGAACGTCGGCCTGGCCGAAATAGCCATGTGGCGAGAAAATGACGATGTTGAAGATGTTAGGAAGCCGGCTGAAAAGTAATTCTAGTTTTTCGGGGTCGGGTGCTTGGAGTGTTTCGGAAAGCAGCCTCATTGTTTGCCTAACTCTTTCTGTTGTGTTTCCCCAACCCTTTTCGAACCCGAGCTCTTTTAGCCTGAAACAACACACAAAAAGTTCTGTTTTAAAAGGCGGTCGCCTAGGCACGGTTTTTTGTAACACCGCCACGATTTTATATAATCTTTCAGTCAAGGCAAGAAAAGTTTCACAAAGACCAGAAAAATGATGCTACATGGATTTTTAATTTTATTATATAAAAATTTATGTATTAGTTAAATTTATTATTCTAATTCATTAATATATATTAAGTAATTTAAAATACTGATCCGCCGGGGCCCCCCGCCTAGGTCCCCGAAGCCTTTATCCGCCCGACTAGCCTAGCTCCTTTTAAAACACAATAAGTGAACATTTGATTTCAATGAGCGAATAGTAACACGAAACAAGTACCTATGTTGAAAATCCTGATATGGTGAATCTTTCGGTAGTTGAGAGAGGAGAGTTTCGGCTACTATAAGCGCTGCTTGGAGCTTCGAAACGGAGTCCATTGTCCCGTTGATCATAAAATCCTGAAACCCGAAAGAGGAATTCGCCCTTTGTTTTCAATAACTATATATAGACTAGTCAGTTGTTTATGTAACTGGTTGTGTACCTCTCCTTGATAGTTAAGGCCTACAAGGTAATCCAGCAGAACTTTCACGCTGTCCGAGCTGCTATTAATCTTCGAGGAGGTGAATTTCGAGATGAAATTGGTTCCGTTCCCAATAGAAGACGAAAGGGTCAGACGAGGTGTCGAAAAGTCAACTGCTCCGAAGTCTATCTCCAAAGCATTTTCATCCTTAGCCCTGCTCATCAAACGAAAAATTTCGTAAAAAATTTACGAAAAGATCAAAACTTTATAACAGAATCATGAAAATACAAACGAACCATTTCGTATATTTTACGAAAAGATCGAAACTTTATAACAGAAGCACAAAAATACAAACGAACCCTTTCATAAATTTTACGAAAAAGATTAAAACTTTATGACAGAAGCACGAAATACGAAAGAACCATTTCGTAAATTTTACGAAAAAGATCAGAACTTTATGAAGAAGCACGAAATACAAACAAACCCTTTCGTAAATTTTACGAAAAAAGATCAAAACTTTATAACAGAAGCACAAAAATACAGACGAACCCTTTCGTAAATTTTACGAAAAAGATCAGAACTTTATGACAGAAGCACGGAATTCAAACGAACCCTTTCGTAAATTTTACAAAAAAGATCAAAACTTTATAGCAGAAGCACGAAATACAAACGAAAAAGATCAGAACTTTGTGAAGAAGCACGAAACACAAACAAACCCTTTCGTAAATTTTACGAAAAAGATCAAAACTTTACAGCAGAAACACGAAAAATACCAGTTTTCGTCAAAGATGGTTTCTTTGAATTGCAAGTATTCGGAAGTGGTAATGCCTTCAACAGTGAGATCATCAGAATTAATCTTAACATATTCCCAAAACCCGGGATTTGGCCTGACAGCAAAGGCGACATAAGGCGGGACAACAGCGGCTTCTTGAGTGGAACTCAAGATGTAACCAAGTAAGCCTTCTATGACTTTCTTCCTTTCGGCCTTGTCTTGTATCGATTTCTCGACTTCCTCCATTATATGTTCATGCTTCAGGAGTCTATTCCCTTTTCCTATTATACTTCATTTTTTCAAGAAACAAAAGGGTCAATTTAAATGAACCAAATAATTAACTTCACATGATAAAGAAAATGTACAAATTAGTACCTTGAAAAGCATCTCTTCATATGATACTGGCTTTGCCTGAGTGCATCGGGCATGCTTTCAGCAATGGTTTCGGATCGCTTAAGAACGCCATTTGAAGCCATTTCGAGTGTTGTTTGTGTTTTTGAACGTTGCAATTGATGTGAATAAAAATTTATGTATTTATAGATTTGTTGAATCCTTGTTAGAAAGAAAGGAATGTGTGTAAATTGACACAAGCAATTTTAGATTGCCTTTTTTTGCTGTCTCAATTTGTTAAAAGTGGTGGGAAAGAATACTTTAAATGTTCAAAGAATGGATTGCCAATATATGCTTTCCTTGTCATAAGTTAAATTACACAAGTTGTCTTGTCAGGATTTTATATTTTTTCAAGTGAGATTTTGCTTTTGTTGCTCTTCTGTTTTCTTTTTCCATTATAATTGAATTGCATATGTTCTGGATGTTTGGGGGCAAATTGGTCTATTTGCTCCAAAATAATTTCCGAGTTTCTCATGTTTATCAAATTTATCCGCGGACTAACCCGTAGAAAATTACTCCCTCCGTCTACTAAATATTATCGTTTTACAGGAATTTAGATGTCTCTCTTTTATTATCATTTTATTTTTTCAATGTGCTTTTTCTCTAAATTTTCCAATCCTACCCCTATTAATTTGTTCAACTTTCAAGATAATTATATTTTAATATCCAATAACAAAATGAGAAGAGTATAGAAATCAACATTTAAACATATTAATGAAGTCTTGAAAATAGAGTATGAAATTTATGAAATGATAAATTAGTAAATCATCTCATTCGGTTAATTGTTATCTTAAAAACCGTGAATTAGTTAGAACGACAATATTTAGTAAACGGAAAGAGTACCGTATATACAACGGCCGAAAAACATGGTGGAAAAAATATTTTTTAGCAAACTTTTACCTATGTGATCATATATGTCAAGTTAAAAGTCAAATTGAGAAGATATTTTATATTTTACCGAAGTATGCATTCATTTAGTTATGAAAACACAAAAAACTTGTCATTTTTCTAATAACTGAGGGAGTACATATTTCGGTTGCGTGGCACAATTTTTCTAAATTGACACTTAAAAGATAAATTTTGGTTGAAAAAATTTTTTTGAGCCTGAGAATGGGACCAAATAGACCCTTTACCCCGTAAACTTTTACCATAATTCTATTATATAGGTTGCTTTGCTTTTCTTACCATGATCAGTGTGCTTTAACATTCTTTGAATATATAGGAAGTTATCTAGTGCTTTGTTTTTCACCTTTATACTGTAACTATAAATTTAGCATATTAAGTAGACTGTGCACCAAAGTAATGCAATCATCAACACATTTCAGTTTTTCAGAAATAGATAAATATACTCTCTCTCTCTCTCTCTCGTGTATGCTAACATATAGCTATTCTTTCTCTAACCAGAGGATGACGCGTAAAAACAAAGACCACACGATTTTAATACTATGTAAGATTATGCGTTAAAATGGAAGTTCATGGTTAATCAGTGAATCCACGAAACTGAGGGGCCTTATGGTAATTCAAAACATTCCCTGAAAAACAAAGGCAAACTATGTCTACATATCAAGAATGTATAACTCCTAACGGAAAACAGACAGAATGCTACTCGAATTTACAGCAGTTAGTATGAACACGTGTCCCCATATATGTATATGTATGTATAAATGTATGTCAGTACCTTCTTCTCTCACTCGCTGTTCCATCCAAAATGGGGCTCGTATCTCGAGTTTCAACAACTGTCTCGATATGAGAATCAATGTATACACTGTGAAGTTGCGGCTGCTGTGCGTTATGATTGACCTGGTTCGAGTTATTTGAAGAATGAACACCGGCACGGGATTCCTCCAACATTCGAAAATACGCATGTGGCCCCCACCCTGTCAAACAAGGACAAAAAAAGTATGCACACAATACCAACTTATGAAATATAATAACGATCTAAATAGAAAAAGAGTGAGAATATACCGTCGATATCGTACGGGGGTGGGAAGAATTGCAAGTAACAAAATGTAGCAACGGTCAGCCCTGTCCATGATTAATAAAGGGGTCACGATTTTTTTAATGGCGACAAATAATAAGTAGTCAATGGAGAAGGGAAGACGTAAATTCTTTGATGAACCTACCGATAAGACCCCCAGCAAATACATCTTGCCAGTGATGCCAATAGTCATCAACTCGAGAAATCCCTACGAGAGCTGCAATGAGTATTGGTAGGAAAACGATACAAAGTTTCGCGACATGGCCCCTGCGATCGAAGGCCCTGATTTTCCCAGATAAGTAGAGTGATGTAAAACCAAGACCAGCAAAGGACCCTGCATATCAACACGAAGCGTTCTTAAAATAAATTGAACCAAATAACTTCAATGAAAGCATATTTTCTATTCTTAAAATAATACTAGTTTCGTACTTCATGTGATGCAAAGAAAATATATTACCGACTCACCATGCCAATTTCCAATACCAATATTCAAGTTTAGAAACATTCCACAAACACTCTAGAAGTGTGACATTTCTAGTTTATTTATAGCTTAATGCATAGTTTTCCCCCCGAACTTGGCCTCAAAAGCCAGATGACCCCCTGAACTTTAAAAAGCACCTCATTACCTCCCTGAACTTGCAAAAATGCACCGGTTTGCCCCCTCGACTTGTAAAGAACGCACAAATTTGTCACCTGATTGCCACTTGTCAACTTTTGATGAAGAGAGAAAAATAACATATTTGAAAAGTCAAACCAACTAGAAGGTGACACATGGCATTTAGGGGGAAAATTGGTGTTTTTTTACAAGTTGAAGGGGTAACCGGGTGCCTTTTAAAATTCGAGGGGTCACTCGGCTTTTGAGGCCAAGTTCAGGGGGCAAATCACGCATTAAGCCTTTATTTACTAGAGCTTTAGCCTGCAAATTAAAACTTGAGTAGAATCCGAACTGAAGAAAGATAAACTTAAACAGCAACCATGGGGAAGCTTTGAGAGTTGATGCATACAACTCTGAGAACACATAGAGCAGAACAAAAAGAAAAATCCTGCAGTATAATATAATGCTTACAGTTCTTGAAATCTATAGGGAAACTTACAGGAAGTATGTCCACTAGGGAAACTTTTGTGCCCTTCTTTGATAACACTTTTCACTCCAGTGCACATAACACCACTTGTAACATTATTAAAGACCTGTACATGAAACGCAGATTCATTCATTGAGAAACCTATGAGCAAATGTAACTCTGAGAGAAATTTAGTTATAGGGCAGCTGCTCTTGAGCTCTACTATGGGATATGGTAGGTATTCATTATAGAATATCAGCAAGGAAACATGGAGACAGATCCAAATTGAAGTTAGTTAAACCTTGGTAATATTGTAGATATCTTTTGTTTAACTATTGTACTATTGTAGTACTGTTCAACTTTCATCTTTCAAATTAAGTCCCTGATCTGTATTCGTTGTTGTTGATTACTGAGCTCTGTTTTCTATCAAACTCTGATTATAAGCAAATAAATTTTAGAAAAGAAATTAAACACGAAAAATACCCCTTTTCCGTCTGGGAAACAGCGCCAAAAGAAGTCGGGTCTAGGACGCCCAACAGCATCTTTTATTGCATCAGTTAAAACTCCAGTTATAAGCACAGAGAACAAAAGACCTAATATGCAATTTAATTAGTTATCACATCAACATAAAAACATATGGAAAAAAATCAAAAAATAACAAGAAGTATCAGAATTAGAGAGGGAGAGTTACCAAGAATGGCATGGTGCAGGTCATATATATTATTCCTGATGCAATAGTAGGTAGAAATGATGGCCAAAGGAAGCAATACTGCAACAATCTATCAACAGAGAGAAAAAAAGGGATAAACAAGTACAATCAAATAGCTGATTAAAGCATTAAAAAGAAAAAAGAAATCAACAATAGATAATGTTCAATGGAAGTGGAAACATACTGGAACAGCCCAAAAAGGAACAGTATTGTCTTTCAGCGGATATGACAGGTCTGTCATCATATCTTTTCCAACAAAACGGTGAAATGGTTCTATGACATTCAAACCAACATCTATCATTATAAGGAGGAGAAAAATCAGCCAGTCATGCATATGTGTTCTGGCAACTATAACTCCATGGGATCTTATGGTTTGAGTACCCAGCTGCAGCTCTGGCATTTTGACACTGATCATATTTTCAAAATTAGATCAGCTGATGGAAATAATATCAAAAAAATTTAAGCCCATAACCACTCAATAAAAATATTCTATTAACTGCAAAACTCTCATGGAAAAATCACGGAAATGACTATCATCCTTGGTCAATTAAAATATCAGAAATATAGTAACCAAACCAATGGCATTAAGTAAATGTAATGACTATCCTATTCAAGCACCAAGTGCTAATATTTTGGAAGATTGTACAACATAATTACATCAGAGAATTCCAGATGAGAGACTAAAAGGCTAAAGAAAGATTAGGCTTATGAATTATGAGCGTGAAAAAGACATGAAAAAATAGTTCTGCATGCCCTTCCAAACCTGACATTCTTATCTTTCTAGAATGCAGTGATATGCCTTATTTGCAACCATGTTAATGGTCAAGTTTTCATTAACAATGTGCAATGGCTTATCCAAAAGGCAAAGGGGCAAGAATTGGCAAAGCACATAAAACTTATTTGTTAATTGGCTAGTAAAAGAGGGACTGGAAAGAGAAGTAGACATACTAGATGGCCTGTCATAATTTGATAATGAAACAGAATTTTATTACAGTAAGGGATCAGCACCTTTTATATTTTCAGACTCACAGAAACAATAGAAAAAAAAGTAACGGAAAATTTTCATTCACTTGTATTGTGGAAAAATATTACATTGGCTAATTGCCAATGGGGAAGTGTAAATGTGTAATTGAATGATTCTCCCAAAGCCTAAAAAATGAACTAAAGCTTAATATGAACAAAACCTAAAGCTTAATATGTTGAAGCCCTAAGTCATGCTGCTCATATTTGAACAACTCAATGTTGTAAAGCCTCCACATTTTAAGCTTTTAATTGCAGAAATAATGCATTATACAACACAATCATAAGCATTTCCTTAATATCTCAACCATAAAAGATACTCAAATCTCACAAAAATGACAAGTGTATGCACATAATAAACACCAATTACCAAAGCGAGGAAGAGATTAAGATCCCTAGAGGCAGGTTCTGTAGAATCGACGATCTGCTTGGCTGTTAAGAAGAGAAGGAAGGAAAATTTCAAAATACTTGTTAAGTAAGAGAAATACGCGGTTTCTTTTCTTGGAGTTACCGATAAAACAAACAGTTTCTTAAAAAAGAAAAAGCAATGAAAATGAACTGACCTGAATCGAAAGAAGGAACAATGAAAGGGAAAGTGGAGCAATTTTCAAAAAGAAACAAAAATCGCGCCCATTGGAGTAAACTAGATTGAATTTGTGATTTGGAAATCAAAATGAAATCTGAATTTATTATGCATTTAAATACAGAGCTCAACTCAACTAAGCTAATCCCAAATACTAACTCCCCTCAATTCTCGAGAACGCGTTGCGGTTTTTAGGAAAATTCAAACAAATCTTCTTTCTTTTTCTCTTTTGTTTAAGCCATTGATGACACCGCCACCAGTACCACCACTAATCCAATTATTACAGATCATTATATATATTCATAATAAACTCCTAAAATTAGCTTATGATTTTCTGAAGTGTTTTATTGAACTTAAATTTTGCTAACCAACCAAATAATGTTAATGAAATAGCTCTCCTAATAATTACATGTGCTGGTTGTTTACCTGTTTCAATGTTATAAACTTATAATTTAGAATTTAAAAAACCAATTTTGCTTCAATTTTTAACTTTCTTTTATCCCAAAATTATCTTTTTTTAGGAACTTCTCTAGAGAAGTTCCTTAGTATTTTGTTTCCTCTTTTATACTTAAGTCACTGAAGTAGATTACTTACCGTTGCAGAATTTTAAGCAAAAACAAATGGCATTTTGACTTTTTCAAAAGCCTTTTCCCTGTTAAAGCTTGCTTTCAAGTTCCAACATATAGATTGTAAATTAATTGTATTTTTAATTAAAATGAAACAATGCAACTTTAATGGTGACCTATTCAATTTAAGCCCAATCGTATACAATTTGTTGTGAATGATATGAAATTTTGGATTTTGCAATATACATCAATTTATCATGTCATTTTACTAATTTGTACACCTCTCAAAGTGGATTAGGGGTGGTAGTTCCTTAATTAAATTAAAAAACCTTGTTTCATTCTGTTCTAAGAACTAAACTAGACATTTCAATCCATAACCACTTCACAAAATGCATTTAGACATATCCCTAAATTATTTTTCTGAAATAAAATTACAGAAATAATTATATCAAACATAGAGCATTAACGAAAACCTGTACACAAAATTAACCCTGTGATGTGACAAATATTATAATAAAAGCAACACACATTGTATACAAACATATAACAATATGCATACAAGTTGAGTCACCTCCTTCCTAATTCCATCTCTTCCAATAATGCAAATTCGGTGCCGTTTTGCCTCATTTGTAAGCTCACCTGTTGAGCCTCCATTGGATGCACAATCATTGCATTTTCGGCTACATTATTCGGACTAGAACGTGATTCCTCCAAGGCTTGGAAATATGCATAAGGCCCCCACCCTATAAAAAAATAATTCGAAATTGATACATAAAGTTCATCGTAGAATATAAATAATACCTTGCTTGTTGTAATATCACCATTACTTTTCTATACCCAATAATTTATTCTGTGTTCCAAAGAAAAAAAAAAAAGGGCAAATTTCAAAAGAGTAACATATGATTTCACTCATTTACAAAATGAAGTTTGAAGAATTTATTTTTGCAAAAAAGATCTATGATTTTGAAAAATTTACAAATAGAGGTTTTTCATTAATAAATTACATCACGAAAATGGGTAATCTTATTCGTTTTTATCTGAATTTTTGCGAGATGGTTCATAAATATACAATACACTGATAAATTTTATAATTTTTTGAATAGTCTAGATATTTTTTTTAATTAAATTATGATAATGAACTTTTAAAAATCATAAAAAATAAAAAATATTTCTGAAATTTACTCAAATCATGAAGTATAATTTTAAATAATAAGGTTTAACTATT
>CATIWQ010131759.1:0-19912 GCA_949673415.1 Euphorbia schlechtendalii | reverse complement strand
TTCCCTGTGGGTTCGATATCTTTTAAAACTACATCGCAACTGTATACTTGCAGTTATCATCATTTTTCTATGTGATAAGGGGTATTGACAACACCTACCTTTTTCGTGAACAAGTTTTTGGCATTATTATTGAGGATAAGTCTTACTAAACAAGTATAGCCAAGTCTTACGAACATCTTTTTGGAACCGTAAAGATATTAAACTTATCAGTGGAAAAGTGGTAAATAACAACGGACTCCCAACTCCTTGTGACTAACCTCAAGACCATGAAAACGAACATCTAGACCTAGATGGCTAATATCCAGTGACTGAAAATGACCATCGAGCTCACGGTAGCATCGCTCGAACTCCTCGCTCCTCGCTGCCATATCCTACAATCATAAAAAATGTCACGAAAATCACGTTCATGTACATAAAAACATGACATTTCATGCATCGCATATGATAGGTCGAGAAAAACAATATACCCATGTAATCCCATCTTGTGGAAGCATCAGGTCCCTCAGTGCAAAGGAATGTCGAACCACCCTATCCATCTCCTCACGTACGAGTTGCAAAAGGAAAGGAGTGAGTAAACTAAAGTTTAGACGTCCCCAAAGATCACTTATGATCTAAAACTCACATGAGTAGTGTCAAAAGGATTATAGGCCAACGTACGGTAGTTCGGGGGAAGAGGCACCTGCCGCGAGGTCCCCATGGAACCCATCAAGTCGAAAGTGGAGTCAAGGGGAATCGCGAATCTCCCTTCAACAACTCCCGAGGAAGATGTGCTCGCTTCCCCTGCCATAGCATTCAAATCAGGCACTCGAACCCTCTTCCGGGAAAATTCCTACAAAGATAGATAAACAGTCAGAAACAAGATCAAAATGGATAAAACAGTTGACACATTTCATACTCGGCACCCCACACTAATGCCACTAGCACCCGCACCAGAACACCATCAACTCTTTAACCCCTGACTCGAATAGAGGATCGCGCCTCCTTAGGGTGAGTCGGCGGGCGAAGCGAGAGCAGCCTCCCCCGAATGAAGGTCTCGTAGTCACCACGCTGTCCTATGAGCCTCACACCATGCTCCTCGAAGAATAGCTACCATTCCTCGGGATCAGTGATCACCAAGTGCGCCCAAAATAGTCTGATGGGAGGTACAGGCGGAATGTGCCTATCAGACACTGGCTTAGTCAGTTAGAACTGGATGCGCTCACCTAGGTACCACTCGCGGGTCCTGGGCCCCTCAAGGATGAAGTGATGGTGATCCATGTCTCTCGTCGGATCTCCTTCGCCATATGATAGCTCTGGAGACCTCGCCATGGGTTGCATTCCACCTGAAAAGAAAGAACAACAAAGTCAGAATAAATTTAAAGATAAAAAGGTGATCATATCCATCGAAACGAGATCCATCACTTGCTCAAGAGTCAATCAACAAAGATGCTGATAGTAATTAGTAGAACCCAAAGCATCCCCCTTGAAAGACGAGCAGATCCGGGCCATACACGGAGCACCCTCGCAAGCATCGGCAAACTGCGGGGTGGGGAGGAACTGATAAAAGATGGCCCATGCTTACAAAATAAAAGGGTTAATTAAGGTTAATCAACAAAAAACCGATATACACAAATCACAAAGTAAGCAAACAATACCTGAAGAACCATGGGGCAACAATGCAATGCCCATAAACGACCTCGAAATACTAAGTCAAGGGCAAAATAAGTCTGCGCCAAGATCCCCCGTGGCCAGTTAAGGCCACTAACTCCATCCAAGTCCGCTAGCGGCTCAATCAACCCATAGTTGATCTCACTGTTCGAGACTGAGAAAAATGTCACACTTAATAGGGTGGCAAAAAATGAAAAGACGTATTGTGGAACCTTGGCCTCGAAAGTAGACTGTCGACCCATCTAATAATCAAACAACACATTGTAACTCAAGGCCTGACCTCTGGGATCAACATTGAGCAAGTCTCTAATGCTAAGGTAAGCGGTGGGAGCCTTGAAGAACCGCTCCAAGATAGTATCAAATCGAATCACAGTACCAGTCCAAGATAGACCTTTGATCGCCACGATATTAGAGGGAGTGAAGGTAACCTCCCCGATCGGAAGATTAAAGGTGTGCGAAATGTCACACCATCTATGAGCAAGCACAACCGATGTCGCATACGGTAATAATGTAGGTCATAAGGATCGGGCAAGAGAATCGAAACTGGTGGCCTCGATGGCCTGAACGAGCTCGGGGTGAGAAGAAGCGTGACCATACCATTCCTGGATGGTAAAACACCCACCAGTAGGATGAAGTGTGGGGGACTGCAAAACAAATCAAATAATACGTTTTTTTAATTAAACATATAAACTGTGAGAAAAACACCAAAAATATAATCTTTCAATTTTCTTTTGAATAATTTAGATCCAAAACACATTTGGATCCCAAATCTTGATTATTTTCAAATCGTTCTTCTTCTTACATTTCTCAAAAAATTCCTCATATATTCTCGGTTCTAAAAAAAATTTAGAACCCGAGTCTTATTATCTTTTGGATAAATATTTTTTTCAAAGATTTTCGGATCAAAAAAATGTTTGGACTCTGAGTTTTAATTATTTTCCAATCTCTTTTTCATTTAAAAAAAATAACAAAAAAATACATATATAAAAATAATAATTACGTAGAGGAGCAATCAGGGCCCCGAGAAGCACTGCTGGAAAAATCCGGTGAGCCGTCGGGGCCTCGCCAAGCATCTCTGGCGAGGGACCCGAAGGACCCTCGCTAAAGACTTTGGCGAGGGTCCCAAGGGACCCTTGCTAAAAAGTCTGGTGAGGCCCTTAACAGGCCCTCGCTAGAGAGTCAAGCGAGGGTCCTAGGACCCTCATCAGGAAGTTTGGCAAGGGTCAAGCCCTCGCTAGATTTTCTTGGTCTCCGCCGGAAAAATTTCTGGCGGACCTAAATTTGTCTTTTTTTTTAAAATTTTTCTGGGCTAAAATTACGTGACATGTTTCAAGGATCAATTCCAATCTAGTTCCTAAGCGGGATAAAATCATATTAAAAAGGTAAATAAAAATATTTTTAGCAAATACCTCGATCCGAGAAAGGTGAGGTTGAGCAGGAAAATCAGGATCCAACGTCTCTATGAGGGAAGTAACTATAAACCCAAGCATAGTGTTGCTCATTACCAAACTGTATGCAGCATCAATATCAATAGAAAATACACCAAGATCATTAGTGGGCTGAGGAGTGAGGCTAGAGGTGAAGCGGAGTGCCTTGCCAGCGACCTTCGACAACATGTTTGCTAGAGAGAAGGGAGAGCGAGAGTGCTTAGAGCGAGAGGAAGATTATGAAAAGTGAAGGAATAAAAAAGGGGGAGCCCTATTTTTAAAGAAAATAAGTGGACCCAACCTATCTATTTTATTATTTTATAATGGGAGCCTGCCTCCTAACACTACAGAACGATGCACAGGATATCCCCAATATTCCTCAAACTCATTTAATTCATTCATTCCTCAATGTTTTAATTTTTGATTGAAGGGGCAAAAATTTTTGCTCCGCATAAACTTAATAAAATAATCAAAACATTCATCATGAAATATTTATTAACATTATTTTCTTGATTTGCCACAGAGAACAAGTCAACATCCTACTAAGGAAATTCAAGATCGCCTTTGAAATAAATTTGGGCACCTATCTCCAATCATTCTAATAGGCACACGATAATCAAAGCCGAAGAAAAACAAATGCCGACAATAACGGGGATGCCTACTTTATCACTAATTGGGAACAAGAAGTCACCAATGACAATAGTCAGGTATGCTCTATCCCTACACTCGTTTCATTTGATCACATTGGCTTTTCGACCAGCGACGATCACATGAGGGGCAGCTATGAGCATGAGTACCAGCTCGCGCTTTCAATGATGATGGCTTTTCGAGATTTTATCCTTGAATCACACAATTTTCGAGTATCGAGATGTATCTGAATAGGAATCCTCCTCGTCTCTAAATTCAAAAGGACGTGTTCAATAAAATTATTTAATTTTATATAGAAATTTTTTAAAAAATACAAAAATATATAAAAAAAATTCAAAAATAAAAACCCGAGGGAGACTGAATCCAAGGCCTGAGGCAGGCCTCGCCAAAAAATGGGCTTTGGTGAGGCAAGCCTCGCCAAAGACGCGACGAGGAGCCTTGTCGAATTTTTTGCGGTGAGACCCCTCGTCGGAAAAACTTACCTTTTTTGGATTTTGGGGATTTCTCCTATAAATAGTTAGGTCTTTTTTGATAATCGGGACACTAAAAATTTACAGACAAAATATAGCTTTTAGAATTCCAAAGAACTAAATGAAGATTTTTTGTACTTCTACAACAACAATTTTTACCTAAACTAAAGGATGAGGAGGATTTTCAAACGCCGATCGGATATCTTCGAAGTGGATTCATTCCGTAAGGGTAAGCCTCTGAGTTCCTAGAACTGCAATTTCTGTGCTTTCGGTATTCTTCTTATTCTTCTTATTTCATTTGTGAACCTAGGATTTTTATTTTATTCAAATGTTTTAATTCTTCTTCATCTATTTTTCTTTATTAAAAGGAGATGTATGCTAGAACACCCCCTTGAAGGGAATAAAACATATTCTCGGATAACAGCCCTCACCAATTTACCATGCGAGCAATTTCATTAATTAAAATGAGCAACCAACGTGCTAATAAAATGAACTATTTTATTTAAATAACAAACACATTATCGCGATTGATTTTTTTAGGCCACACAGGCCTCACTAAATTCAAAATCGAACGTATATGTGATATCCCCTGTGCTAACCTTTATAGATGCAGGTAGATTAGGATTAGATGTATGTTTAGGATTTTAATTTTCCTTCTAGTATCGCAATTTCTTTTTTTCGGAAATGTAATTAATAGGTTAGCGGGCGGTTGCATCCCCCAATTTTTTGGATGCCTTGTAATCTTTATTTTTTACATTTATTTTCCGCATTTACTTACTGCTTTGTGGATGGTTTATTATTTCACCTTGTGGATTGTTTATTATTTTCATCATACGTGAATCATGCAATTAAAATAAAAAATGACCTAAGTGTGAATGTGCACAATTAAGAGAATACAGTTTTCTGTAGATGTAATATAATGTGATCCAATGAGAAATAAGCAACTTATCACGAACCCGAATCTCTATGTCTTAGTGGGCCGTCCCCCGGATGTTAAGCCTCACAGGACTCTAATTCCTGGAAAGAGCTAATCCAGGTGGCGGCTCCACACTAAGAGATGGCGGATTCGGGTTTGACCAAATCTAAAAAACATTTTCGCCCTTTCTCTTTCAACATTTTTCTCCGAGTCCCCGACCCGGTGCACCTTTTTTCAAACACCCCGGTGGACTGCGCCTCTCATCTTTCACGCGCTCTCAGCCCACCACTCCGTGTCGCCCCGCTCACAACTCTCAATGTTGGTGGTTTAGCCATACCTATGGGACCTTCTCCTTCTACTATGGTGTTTCGAGTCACCGCCACTCTTGCCATTTATTAGTTTGTGTTAGGGAAAGGGTAGTCATAAGTTGGTCAGCCTGGGTATAATTTCATAAGCACTTCGCAACCACAGGTCGGAAGTCAGTTCTTCCCGAGGTAGTCGAGCCAGTTAGTATTTGTGCCAAGGGTAGTGGTGTTGATAGAAATTAGGCATTCTTCCAGCTATATTTTATTCGTTCAGGGTTTTCAGGGGCATCTCAATCATTAGTTATGAGTTGGAATGCGCCGGTGTCTTTGCAATTTCAACCCAAGCCCTCTCAGATGTTTCAAGGCCAGGAGCAATACGGTCAGGAAAGTTAGTATGATGGTTACCTAGGAGGATGGCATAATATTCTCCAACAATCAGGAATGGAGGAGTTATGATAGCAGTTCTTAGCCACCCACGATGGTCATCTTATGCAAGTTCAGATGTGTACATTCCCTACATGGTCAATAGTCAGGGATGAGGATACATTATCGCCAAACTTCATAATGCTTCAATTCAAGAAGTATATAAGCACCACAGACCCCCACACCCACTAGGCGCACTATCATAACATGATGAGGGTCTTGAAGGTAATGATCAAATGATGGCCAAGCTCTTCATCATTACCCTTGGCAGTCCTGTTAACGAGTGGTACATCCACCTACCTATTAACGTAACCTATAATTGGGGTCATCTCTCCCAAGCTATGATCGAGCATTATGGCATCAACACCTTGATGATTACCACAATACAGAACCTAGAGGCAGTAAAGTAGAAACATGGTGAAAAATTCAAGTCTTATTTCGAGCATTGGATGGCCATGCAGGTCAGGCTTTAAGCTCGCTTAAGTTTACTGGAGATGATGGTAAAGCTACTAGATGGCTCATTGTCATCTTATAGAAGATGGCTTGGATCTATTTCCTTTAACAGTTACCCTGGAGGTATTCGTCAAGGCTGAGAAGATAGAGCATTATGATGCTATAGAGGAAGTGACATGACAGTTAGCTAGAAAGCCCTAGTATAAGAAAAATTGAGTCTAACCCCGTGCAGGTTAAGATAAAATAGCCTGCGGTTTAGTTGGTTCAGGAAAAAAATGTGGCTACTGTCTGAATGTCTAAGGAGGAATACCGTGACATTTCCCCCTACATGACTAATCTTGGGTTCCTGTTCACCAAGTTGTGAGAGCTCAAAAAGATGGAGAGCTTCAAGAAGTACACTACTCCCAGGTCCGAAGATAAAAACAACTTCTACAACTACCATGTGACCGTGGGGCATAGAACGAACAATTGTAAGGAGTTGTTAAAGGCCATTTAGAAATTGGTGGATGATAAGATCATTCATGAGCTGGCCCTTAAGCCTAGCACAAAGATGAACCCTTTACCAAACTTTGAGGCAAAAATGGGAATGATCAGCTCTGGAATGGATGAAAGAAGAGTGCTAAAATGCATGTCCAAGAGCTTAGGGAAGTTCATGATGGTAGTCGAGATGGGGATTAATTTGGACCATGTTTTGAAGATACTTGAAGAGAAATAAGTCACCACAGATTTGGAGGCGATATCGAGGGTTCTGAGGTTACCCTTGCTGGGATGTTAGTTTTTACCAGCAAGAAACCTACGTCGCTTCGTGTAGGGAGGTTTCATCAGGAGAAGCAACATCCAGTGGGAACCAACAATATGTGATGGAGATTGGGTCGGGAATGGACCTAGATATAGTTATGGATACACTCGAGGCACAATCAAGCAATCAGGAGGTTGTGCATCGGCAAGAAGTTTCTAATACCAGCTTCAATTTGGCTGGTATATTTATGTTTTATGGGAATGACGCACCGTCTTCCCCCATCTCTAAATTCTACACTTTGTACCAGGCGTAAGGCCTTTCACCGGTAATGATGGCAACATTGTTTCCCTGTTCTCTAGCAGGGGTGGTAAGCCAATTGTATGAAATGCAGTCTGAGCAGGTGAAAAGCACTTGGAACAATGTCACTATAGAGTTCCAATCAGATTTCTCATTCCTTGAATGACACTGGCAATACATGCTGGATCTGTTTGCATGAAAGAAAAGGGACAATGAAACATTCATGAGCTATCTTCGATGGTGGATGCTCATTTACATAGTGATATTGACAAGGCTGACCAAACAAGTTGGTGTTCGATTGATGATAGAGGGTGCACGTAGGTAGTACCGACATCATTTATCTAGATTGATAATCCCATCATTTGATGAACTATCTTATCATGCTCATCATCTAGATAGAGAACATTCTGGGGGGCTCGTAATGTTCTAGCAGTGGGGTCAAGGATACCCCTCCAATTCGATCTTTGAGATGCTATCCAAGTCCAACCTAGAGGTGAATGGGATAATTCACGATGGATAAGATATGGAGGTGGATCTGTTGGGTGAGGTTTTCTCACCAGACAGAATAGAAGCAAGGGGGGATGTGATGGAGGTAGACTCTGAGAAAATGCCAGAGCAGGTACCGATCGACCTAGATGCTTATGTTTTGAAATCTAGGAGAAAGAAGAAACCAAATGATGGGGTCTCGGTGGAAGGTGATACTATCGTCTACGGAAAGAAACTGATTGACTCAGACGCTTGCTAATTGAAGGGGTCTCAAGCCAAACCGGATGATGGGTATGACCAGTAACCATGGGTAACTCCCACCTAGACAAGAGTGATTGAAGAAGGGGTGTTGAAGGTCACCCATAGTGGAAGAGTCTTCCGAAGGGAGGATGCTATAAAGCTCAACAACTCTGCTCCCAAAGAAATTGCTAGGGAGTAGCCTGAACCACCACTCCCTCAAAAAGTGAATGAAGATTACCTAGATGTTGACCCCCCCAAGTTAACCAGCTTAAGGGGACTCAAGCAAAGTACAATATTTTGAAGCTGCTTGAGATTTCTCAACAACACCGGATGGGGCTAGTAAAGAGGCTGATAAAGATGCCCGCAACACCCACAACTTTAGTGGTAGAGATGTACGCTAAAATCGTAGAGTGAATCGAACCCCATAGGTTGCCGGCTATAACATTTGATAAAAGGAAGTTATCGCCAGAGCTCAGGGCCCACAATAGAGCAATTTTCATCAAGGTGCAAATTTTTGATCGAGCAATTCCCTATCTGATGGTTGATGATGGATCAGTCTTAAACTTATGCCCACTGAAAGTCATACCCCACTTACGGTTGAGAGAAGATATGTTGGGAAAGTCAAACACTATGATTCAAGCTTATGACGACTCGAAAAGGGGTGTAATCGGGACTTTCGAGGTGGAAGTAACCATGGGAGGGGTGACTTCCAAAGTTAAGTTCATGGTGTTGGACATTCCAGTAACCTATTCTCTACTACTGGGTCAGCCATGGATTCACACCCTGGGTACAATCCCATCTACCCTGCATCAGAAAACCAAGCTCATGCTAGTTAATCAAGATAATAATTGAACATGCAAATGCAAGGTGGAATTTCAAAAATTAAAATTAATCTAAGGATCTTCTAAGCATGCCATGATTGATATAATCAAGTTAAAACATTCCATAGATGCCTTTAGGTTTATAAAGCTTATAAAAGAAACCTAGTATCTAAGTTTAGAATATTACCAGTTGATGTGTGCTTTCTCTTTCTTTGTTAGCCTTGTTCCTTTAGAGAAATTTGGTAGAACTTTGTTAGAACGAGCTTCCAAACTAAGATAGCCTCTACGATTGATCCACATGGATCTTCATCGACCAAAACCTCATTAAGGAAGAACTCGTTAGCAAATAGCAGCTGCTAGACCGCTTGAAGACCAACTCGAAAATAAACAAAGAAGGCTTACTTTAGAAAGAGCCTTTAAAAGAATTCTTCATTTGTTTGGAGAAACTCGTGAAGGATCTCGCATAACAAATGAAGAGAGATGTCGAACTCAAAGAGAAAAGTTGAGCTGAAGTGATGAATAAAGAGCTGGAGGCCTATATATGGGGAAAAGGGAGAGTGTTACATTCCCCCTAAAACACTATGTGGGAAGGTAATATTCCCATCCCACATCTGGGTTGGCCGCATAGGTCAGTAGGACTCACGGGCTAACCCGTGGCTCTATGCCACAAGGTAAACCTTAACGGGCTAGCCTTATGCTGCAAGCTGGGCTTGCTCACAGCCCGCGTGCTATGCGCAAGCAGGCTTACATGGTAGGCTCACGCAAGTACTACCTTGGGCAGCACTTGCGGGCCTACCGTCCGCTAGCGCGCGCGGGCTATCCCCACTTACTAGCGGCTTGTGAGCGTTTCAGCTCGCGGGGCAGCCATGCAGGCCCCACTCCGAACATCCCGTATACGTTTGGGGCCCACTCGCAATAGGAAAACACAAAATGAGAAAGAAAAGTTTTAAAGGACACAAAGTATAAACCTCTCACCTACATACTCTACTGAGTCACCACCCGAATCAGCTCTCTCGAGAAATTCGGTACAGCCTAGATTCGTTAAGCCTAAACCACATCGTAGTAAAGAGATTTGGGTCTTGATTAGTTACCTACTTCGTCGTTATTTGAGTTTTAATTACGAGCGAACAACCACCTTTAAGAAATTTTAATTTATTTTCTAATCATTTTCGGTTTAAATTAGAATTAGACACACACACGCGAAAGCGATAAATAAAGTGGTAAAAAATTACAAAAAGCGGTAAATAAAGAAAATGCCAGGCTTCGAACCCAAAGGGGTAGGGTAAATAATAATACAAACCGAGGGTATATTCAAATGGTCTTAAATATAAATGATCTACAAATACATTTTATTTACAATTGCGATACTTGTAAACTAGACTACCTACACCCACTAAGGTTAGCATGAGATATAAATCACAACATCATGGCATAGTTAGTTAACCAAACAAGACGTAATTAGTCATGCAAAAAAGTTAGATTAGGGTGAATCGCGTGCTAATTGTTTTAAAAATGGGGAATTCGAGTTCCCTGCGCACTTTTATCGGAAAATAATTGATTTTAGACTTGATTTACCAATTTTATTATTTAAGATTTAATCGTGGCATAAATGTGGTAGGTTATCAGGGAAAAATGGATTTCCCATCATGTGGGGCCTAAAATAGTAATAAAGAGTAGGAAAATAAACAGACTAGGCCGAAACTACAAAAATGATAGAAAATAAAACACAAAATCATGCCAAAGAGTCTCCAAAAGCTTAGAATCTTACCCCTCTGACTTGAATCCGCAAGTTATGGTGCCAAAAATGCCGAAGAATGAGATCCCAAAGTCTTTTTGTAGTCGATTCGGTAGAAAAAAGGTAGTAAAGAAGGTTTTTTTAATGAAAGGAACATGAAACACGAGAGTTAGATTTTTAGTTTCACTAGTCCCAAAATGGACAAGTCTGAAAAGTCAGGCTGGTTTGACTGGGCAGCGGTTAGGGAAATGGAATTTTTGGTTTTTTTCTATATTTTTTTGATTTTGGGGCTGTTCTGGGTAGGTTTTGGACAGTTTCGGCTTAGTTTTGACTTTCAAAAGATCGAGGATCTCCTTCGAATGCTTCGTAACTTCAAAGCAGATCACTAAAACAAAAGTGGCAAGTGAAAATATTTCTCATCATCACTTCATGCGAGGGACCAAGAATCCCGTGCTCACAATTCCCTTGCTCTACTCCATGCATTTTTCCTTATTTTCTCTTAATTCCATTTAATTATTAATTCAGTTTAAACAATTAATAATTCATCCAATGAATTCGATAAACAGATATTCTTGGCATAGACCCAGTCTATATGTTCTTTACTTAGTCTGATAAAGACCCAAAGTGTGTGACCTCATAGGATCCCAAAGTATCAAGCCACTAGAGGTTAACTTAAACTTAGCTTCCCATTCAAGAACCTTTAGGCTTAGTGTTTGAGACTGATATGGAATCGATAGCTCTAGAAAATCAAATGGGCTATCTTGTAAATGCGTATGATCCCTCGATACTTGGAACCTCACGTGCTTGTGACTTGATCCAGTTCTGCAGTAGTAACCAATATAATACTCACCTTCCATCAAGTTAAGTACCATCTAGTTTATTGAGCTTAGTTTAAGTGTCAGCTCATGTAATAGTCGTAGCTATCCTTGAATTAGACTTTTTCAAGAAGAACACCACTAGGCCATTATTTATCAAGATTGACTAGAAACCCATTCTATCAATCTTATACTCTGATCAAAGGTTTATGAGTGTGTCACTTCAACAAGGGGCTCTAAGGTACATCTCCCATTATATCACTATATCAGGAGCAATGGATCCTATCTTGACTACTCGGCTTACCAACATGTGATAATCACTATACCCATAATCACCCTTGTCTTCCTGATCACCAGGGTATGAATAAGTATGACCCAAAGTATAGCCACTCCTACATAAGGTAACCAGAATCTCAGGTCTAAGGGTACTTATACTACTACTATAATAAGACATGACACCAACACATGGATATAGTTATTTCTGAGTGTCTATCTTATAGCGGTCTCTAATGTAATACCTGAATACATTCATGTGTTAACTCAAGGTACCACCTTCAGCTCGTGAGATCAGCTGCTTGGATATAATCCAAGGAGTAAGCCTACACATGCTAGTTTATCTGTTCCATTAATGTCCAATCTCAATGAAACTATGACTAGGGATATTTAGACTATTTATAGTAACACGTATGTGCAATTCTCACACTACATAGCTCTCACTATATCCTCGCACTTTTATGCTATGAAGTAGTCATGGATTTTGTCTCATTAATGCACATATACATGTTAAATACTATACATATATGATACTAGCGAGATACATAAATAAATTAAAAACACTAATAAGCAACAAAGATGCCTTAATTATTATTAATAATATTTTGAAACCGTTTGTACATTATAGCTAATAAAGATATATTGCCCTAATTACCTCTAGGGCATACATCATGTCTAACAATCTCCCACTTGCACTAGAACCAATTACCCATGTGCTTCATGCCACATTCGTTAACATGATGGTCATGTTTAACCCGAGTTAATGGCTTAGTTAGCCCATCTGCTAGGTTCTGATCCATTGGGATGTATTCTAAATCTATATCTTTTCTAGCTACCATCTCCTAAATGAGATAGTACTTTTTGAGTATATGTTTGTTTCTGTGATGAGATTGTGGTTCCCTTACCTGAGCAATAGCCCCATCGTTATCACAATAGACTACTATTGGATTTACAATGCTGGACACCACACTAAGATCACCAATAAATCCCTTAAACCAAACGGCTTGCTTAGCTGCTTTGGAAGTAGCTAAATACTCATATTCCATGGTTCAAACATCAATCGTATCCTATTCGAAACTTTTCCTAACAACTGCCTCTCCTTTTAACATAAACACAGTAGTTAACTGGGACTTATAATTATCCCTGTTAGCTTGAAAACTCACGTCGATGTATCCTTTCAAAGTGAGATCACCTTCTCTATATACTAAAATATATCCTTAGTCCTACGTAAGTACTTAAGGATGGTTTTAACGGCCATCTAATGCTTCTCACCTGGGTCAGATTTAAATCTGCCCGTGATGCTCAATGCATGTGAAACATCAGGCCGAGTGCATACCATAGCATACATGATGGAACCTATCACTGAGGCATAGGGTATTCCATTCATGTGTTATCTCTCCTATTGTGTTCTCGGACACTCATATTTAGAAAGGTTAATCCCATGAGACATTGGGAGATAACCCTTTCTTGACTGCTCAAGGTTAAATCTAGCCAAAACCTTGTTTATATACATACTATGTAAAAGACCTAACAACCTTCTTAATCTACCTAGGTAGATTTTTATACCAAGTATAAAAGCTGCTTCTCTAAGGTCTTTCATGGAGAACTTCTTTTTCAACCATGACTTAACTATATGAACAAAAGGAATATCATTTCCTATCAGTAATATGTCATCGACATATTAATACAAGGAAAATGATCACACTCCCACTAACCTTCTTATATATACAGGGCTCATTAGCATTTAACATAAAACTAATTTCTCGGATTATCTCGTCAAACCTAATATTCCAACTCCTCGATGCTTAGTTAACCATAAATGGACTTTTGCAACTTGCATACCTTTGAGCCATCCTTGGATGTAAAACCCTCGAGTTGTGCCATAAACACATCCTTGTCAAGATTCCCGATAAGGAATGCTATCTTTACATCCATCTGCCAAATCTCATAATCATAATGAGCGGTGATGGTACAGAGTATCCTAATAGACTATAGCATGACCATCGGTGAAAAGGTCTCATCATAGTCATTGCCTTCTTTCTTACTATACTCTTTTGCAACCAGCCTTGCTTTATAGGTAACTATGTTACCGTCCATGTCAGTTTTCTTCGTGAAAACCCACTTGCATCCTATGGGCCTAATCACACTTGGAGCATCAATCAAGCTCCAGAGTTGATTTTCATACATGGAGTCCATCTTCGACCACATGGTTGTAAGCCATTTTTTAGATTCTAAGCCTTCCATTACCTCCTTATAAGTCTTGGGCTCATCATCTTCAATAAAGAAGAGATGTTTATCATAAGAGATGAAAAACTCATATCGCTCGGGAGGGATTGGAACCCGGCCTGACTTACGCAATGTCGATGTTATAATAGGCGATTCCATGCTTACATTGTCTTGTGTAATAGGTGTACATATAATTAGTTGATTATCTGTTTGATCTTCTTGAATGCTCAACTCAAGATTACTCTCACTAGTTTTCATAAGTATATGCTCCTTCTCGTGGAATTTAGCATTTTTGGAAAAATGGACTTTTTTTTCCTTGGATCAAAGAAGGTATATACCCTATAGTCTCTTTAAAGTTATCTATAAATAGACACCTGTCAAACATAGCACCTAGCTTATCTGAACTCATCCTCTTTACGTAAGTAGGACATCCCCAAAATCTCAAGTGAGAAAGAGCAAGTTTTTTACTATACCATTGTGAGCGGATGATACGGAGCGGTGGGCCGAGAGTGCGCGATTTCATAGGCACGGTCCATCGGGGTGTTTATAAAAAAGGTGCACCGGGTCGAGGACCCGGTGAAAAGGTTGAAAACATTTTAGATCGGTTCGAACCTGAATCCACTGTCTCTTAGTGTGGAGTAGCCATTTGTATTAGCTCTTTCTAGGAATTAGAGTCCTATGAGGCTTAACGTCCGGGGACGGCCCACCAAGACACAGAGATTCGGGTCCAGGATAAGTTACTTATTTCTTATGTGATCACATTAAATTACATCTACAGAAAATCGTATTTTCTTAGTTATGCATATTCGCACTTAGGTCATTTTTAGAGTTTACATGCATGATTCACATATAGAAAAAGCAGTAAATCCATCCACAAAACAGTAAGTAAATGCGGAAAATAAAAATTAAATGGCTTTAAAAAATCGAGGGATGCAATTGCCTGCTACCCTATTAATTACATTTTCTCAAAAATATGTGCAGTACCCGAAGGAAAAATAAAATCCTACACACGCATCTAACCTGCATCCATAAAGGTTAGCACATGGGATATCAAATATGCTCGATTTAATTTTGGCGAGGCCCGTGTGGCCTAATTAAAACATCGACGGTTCAAAGTTGTTTTATTTTAAATAAAAACAGTTCATTTTTATTTACACGTATGCTGGTCAATTTTATTAGTTAAAATGACCGCATGGCAAAGTAGTGAGGAGTGTTATCCGGGAATATATTTTATTCCCTTCTTGGGGGTATTCTAAAAAATAAAGAAAAGAAATAAAGATGAAGAGGATTTTACAACATTATTTACAATAATAAGGAATAAAAATAATTCCTAGGCCAAAAATAAAAATTAGAAAGAAGATGAAGAAGATGAAAGCATGAAATTCGCAACTCTAGGAACTCAAAGGCTTACCCTTGCAATATGAATCCACTTTGGCGTATCCGTTCGACCTTTGGAAATCCTCCTCGTCCTTTAGTTTAGGTGAAATTGTTGATGTAAAAGTCCAAAAAATCTTCGTTTAATTCTTGGAATTTTAGTGTAATTTAATTGGAAAATACGTGTTTATTTATCTAAAAGATAATCAGACCTGGGTTCTAAATTTGTTTTAGACCTGAGAATATTTGAGGATTTAAGAAGAAATAGATGAAGAAATTTGATTAAAAGATGAAGAGATTTGGGATCCAAATGTGTTTTGGATCCAAGAAAAAAAATAGAAGAAAAGAAGAAACTATTGTTTATATTTTTTTATCTGAAAGAGAGGATTTTTTCTCTGAATTTTCGAGCCCCCATTTCCACAGAAAATTCCCCCTATTAATATAGGTGGAATTTTTCCCGTACCATTTAATAGTACCAATTAAATGGTATCATCAAATGATATTATTTCCTTTTTTTCATTATGTATTTGGACCATATTGTGATACTATTCAAGTACCTTTTTTTATTTCCTATAGACATTTATTATATCCTTTTCTATTATATCTTTTCCATTTCTTTTATTTCCTTTCTTTTTTTATTCCTTTTCATTTTATTTCCTTTTTCATTTTTTTTATTTTTTTTCCTATATATATATACTCTAAAAATTAATTTAAATTATTCTAAACCCTTAAACTTTATTTAGGTCCTTAAAATATTTTAAGCCTTTAAGTTTTCAAATAAGGCTTTTAAATATTTTTTTACGATCCTAAATATTTATTTAGGACTTGAAATATTTAATTTTTTTAACAAGGAGAGCTCCCATTTGAAGATCCTCAGACGATCGAAAATCATGGGATTCGAGGATAAATATCTCGAAAAGCCATCATCACTGAACGCGCGAGCTGGTACAAAATCCCGTGCTCACAACCATAATTCGTATGGAGTTTGATCAACTGATTTAGGGGGCACTCTATTTTGAATATAAACTATGCTCTCAAGTGCATAACCCCAAAAGGATCTACTGAGTTCTTCTTGGCTCATCATGGACCGAACCATATCGAGTAGGGTTTGATTCCTCCTTTCTGACACTTCATTGTGTTGGGGTGTATAAGGAGGTGTCCACCAGGATAAAATACCATTATGCCTTAGATAATCTTGAAACTCTTGGCTTAAGTATTCACCACCTCGAACAGATTGAAGGGTCTTGACACTTTTCCCAAGCTATTTCTCTACTTCGGTTATGAACTCTTTAAATTTCTCAAAACTTTCAGACTTTTGCCTCATAAGGTAAAAATAACCATATCGTGAGTAATCGTCGATAAAATTTATGAAGTAGATGAAACCCATGTGTGTCTTAACACTCATTAGACCACATACATCATAATGTATTATTTCCAAGGTACTAGTGGCACGCTGTCCCTTTCCTTTGAAAGGTTTCTTAGTCATCTTTTCTTTTAAATAAGGTTCGCACGCACCACAGGATTTCCATTCCATTGGGCCTAAGTCTTCACATTTGTGTAACTTAGTTAAGCGAGTTTCATTTATATGGCCTAGACGATAGTTCCATACGTATGAGGATTTCTCATTATCTAATCTTGATTTCTTAATAATCTTCACATTTAGAATTTCAGTTTTAGTAAATAGAATATAAATGCCATCTACAAATATTCCACAAGCATAAAGAATATTATCACGTTGAATTTGACATTAATTATTAGAAAATAAAATTTCAAATCCCTCTATTTCTAAAAGTACAACATAAATAATATTCTTAGTGAGAGAAGGAATATAATAGCAATTGTTCAAACTAAAACTAGGCCACTAGGAAAATGAAAGCTATATGTCCCTACTCCTGTTGCAGCAACCCATGTTCCATTTCCAACTCTTAGGTCCATTTCCCTCTTTGCAAGCCTCCTATTGTTCCACAATCCCTGCAAGAAATTAAAAATATGAGTACTACAACCAGTATCTAATACCCAAGTAGACTCATAGGGAATTATAAAGAAGCTCTCTAGTATGAACATACCTCCAGATATTCGAGCCACATCTATCATCATCCGATGAGCTTGTTTCAAAAGAAACATTTCCCCTCTTCATTTCTAACTTCCTCATGAGCTTTCTTTTGACTTTAAACCTTTTAGTTTCTTCAACTTAAGGTCCTCAACATTTGCATGCTCTTTGAGTTCATTTCTAAACTTAATTTCATAAATCTCGAGCAAGTTCATAAGTTGGGTTAAGGTACAGTTGGGAGAACAATCATTGAGCGTCTTCTTGAAAGAATCATATTTATTGGGTAATACCCTTAATACCATTTCCCTAAAAGACTGCTCACTGTACTCAACTCCCAACTCTCTTAATTTCTTTGAGTTGTCATAATTGTTTATAACCAACTCTACTGCTGAGTTGTCTCACCACAATCTACTGTAGAATAGTTCATCTTCTAATCTTCCACCGATTTGAGATGATGAATCATGGTTGCGAGATCCAACCCTTTGTACCCTAGTGTGTACTTTGGGAGTATGTGGTCTAACATGAGTTTTGCGATAAACGCACAGTTTCCCTTGTGCTCCTCATAATCATTTATCTCACATGAAAAAGCATTCTTACCGGGGTGTTTGCGACTAGGATCAGTCAAAACATAATCCAAGTAGTAGTTCTGAAGAACTCCTCTAATAGTCTCAAACCACTCATTGAAGTTATATACATCATATTTTATGTCAACAAGAGGACCAATGTCAATGCGAGTATTTTCGTTAGTGATCATATTCAATCTAGATATAAGATAGAATTTGTTTAGACATTAGTATATGCACATGAATTAAATATAAGGTCTTTAATTAAACACATAATTTCTACTATTTTCTCGACATTCATATAGCCCCTTCTATTTAAATTCGGAAAATTTGGTTCAACCAATTTTCCTTAGTGGGTAGCATCGATAGCCACTTATTATGACCCCTGCTATAGTAGGTCAAGCAGTAACAAGATAACTATGGTTGGAACCTGTCCATTTTCATCTCATGCAATTGCTAATCCATTTGAGTTCTCTTTCTTGAGATGTGTGTGAGCAGATGACACGGAGAGCGATGGGCTGACAATGCGAATGAGAGGCGCAGTCCATTAGGGTTTTTGTCGAAAATAAAATTACCAGATTGTGTACCTGGAAAAGTTTGAAAGAGAAAGCGAAAAACATTTTTAGAATGGTCAAACCTGAATCTGCCTTCTCTTACTGTAGAGTCGCCACCTGGATTAGCTATTTCAGGAATTAGAGTCATGTGAGGCTTAACGTCCGTGGGACGGCCCACTAAGACACAAAGATTCGGGTTCGGGATAAGTTGCTTACTTATTATTGGATAACATTATATTACATATACAAAAAATCGTATTTCTTAATTGTGCATATTCGCACTTATGTCATTTTTCGTGTTTATAATATATGATTCACACATATTTGAAAAGCGATAAATCCATACATAAAATGATAAATAAATGCGGAAAATTAAAGATTAAGATTACAAAACCTCAGGGGATGCAACCTCCCACCTAATCTATATTTACATTTCCTAAAAATAATTGAAATTGCGATACCCGAAGGGAAAATAAAATCCTAAACAAACATCTAACCTGCATCCACAAAGGTTAGTATAGGGTATATAGCACAACATGAATATTTACACGTATGCTCGATTTAATTTTGACGATTCGTGTGTGGCTTAAATAAAATATTGGCGGTTTAAAATTCTTGTTTTAGAATAAAATAATTCATTTTATTAACACATATGTTGCTCGTTTTTATTTAGTGAAAATGATCACATGGTAATAATGTGAGGTCTATTATCCAAGAATAATTTTAATTCCCTTCGTAGGGGTATTCTAACATGTATTTCATAATTAAATAAATAAAAAAATTAATTAAAAGCATAAAAGAAAGTTACATAATAAAATAATGATAAATAAATAAATAAATAAATAAGTTAATAAGATATAATTTAAAGGAATAAAATAAATCCTAGGTCGATGACAAAAATCGAGTTCGTCTCAATATTTTAGAGAAAAGAAAAATAATATAAAAATATAACAACGGAAAAAGCAGCTCTAAGAACTCAGAAACTTACCCTTTCGTTGCGAATCCACGTCGACAAATCCGCTTGATCTTTGGGGGTGCTCCTCGTTCGTTTTGATTTGATTTGTGAGAAAATATGTTATTTTAATCCAAAAAATTTTCAAACTCGAACTCTAAATTTGTTTTAGACCCGAGAATATAAGGATTTTTGAGAAAAAATTATGGAGAAAAATTGGATTGAAAATAATAAAGTTCAGAATTCAAACGTGTTTTGGATTCGAATATAATCAAAGGATTTTTAAGAAAGATCTTAGAAAATCAAAATTATTTTATAAAGAAAAATAAATTTTTTCATCAATAAAAAAAAGAAATAATTTTTTGGAGTTTCATCGAGAAGAAAATAAATTTTTTGATGATTTTTCTATATATATATATATATATATATATATATATATATATATATATATATATATATATATATATATATATATATATATATATATATACACACATA